>PITA01016264.1:0-47183 GCA_004023965.1 Spilogale gracilis
AAGGAAAGGAAATGGGAACTAGGGTAATCTAGGGAGGGAAACGAAACAACAGAGACTTTGGACACAGAAACAAACCGAGGGACTTGGAGGGAGGGGGGTGGGGGGATGGGAGAGCCTGGTGGTGGGTACTGGGGGCGCCTAGAGCGTGGAGCACTGGGTGTTGGGAATGGGAAAAAAAAATTTAGTAACAATAAAAAAATAAAAAAATAAAAAAATAAAAAAATGGTTCCTTTCCTTACGGGAAAACTAGAGGGGAGACATGGCCTATACCAGTCATTCCAACATGAGGGGTAAGACTTTATGAGGGAAAGACAGGGTACCGTGGAACCTCAGGGGAAAGTACAGACACTTGATAAGTGCTACAGCTCACTAAACCTTCATTCATTCACATGCTTGTTGAAACCCTGTTATGGATGAGGCACTGCTCTAGCTGTGGTGAGCAAAAGAGTGGAGAGGACGATAGGGTCCTAGCTTCCAAGGAGCTTACATGCCTTATAAGCAAATACATCATTCTTGTGTCTAAAAATTAGGTGAATTCTAAGAGAATTAAGTGCTATAGAGACGGTAAAATGGGATATTTAATAAACGTTTAAAGGGTGGTTGAGGAGGGGTTCTACTTTAGACTATGAGATCCTGGGAACCGCAGTGACACTGAAGCTGGGACAGGACCAGAATGACGCAGAAACTGGGAGAAGAATATGTTACCTGGAGGGCAAAGGCAAGTGCTGGCGTGGAGGCCCTGATGAGGGATGAAGGTCAAGGTGGCTAGCATGACTGCGTATGTAGATGATGTCAGACCCATACTGTGGCCGGACAAGTGGCCTTGTCAGCTACAGTAAAGGAGTTTCCATTTCTGAGTACGTTTGGGGGCCACTAGAGGTCTTTAAGCAGGGGGAGTGGCACAGTCAGATTCATGTTTTGAAATGAGCCCTCCGGCTGCTCTGTGACAGGTGGACCAAAGGGACCTCAGTGGAGCAACACACCAGGTCGGGGAGCTGGCGATTTGGATGAGGCTGGCAGCAGTGGGACAGAGGTTGTATTTGGGATCTCTTTGGGAGGTAGGAAGGGCAAACCTTGCAGACAGATAGATGAAGATGTGCGAGAATGAGCATAATCAAGATAGAAGTCTGAAATGTGTGCCTTGAGCAGCTGGGTGGGTGGCGGCATCACCCACTGGCATGAAGAAGCTGGGACATGTTTGGGCTGGGTTTAGAACACAAGGTCCCATGTCTACATAATGGTAGCTATTGGCAGCCAGCATAAAGACTCGGCTCTCCTCCAGATGAGCTGGAGAGCCTCAGGAGGACTTTGCCACCCCTTCCCCAAGCCCCACCAGCTCTCTCCATCCAACAGCCAAAGTCCCTACTGCACCACCCTATACCACCTGGCTCCCACCGCCTCTCTGATTTCCCCCAACAGGACTCCTGCTCCCTCACTGGTGGCCATTTTGCATGCTTCAATACCTCCCGTCCCACTCCTGCCTCAGGGCATGTGTCCTTGTGGTCTTTCAGCCTAGTCTGCTCACGCACAGACATTCACTTTGCCTCTCCCTTCACCTTCAACTCTTTGACCAAAGGTCACCTTCTCAAGGAAATCAGTCCCCGTTTTCTTTGGAAAACCACAAAACTACTTACTCTTCCTCTCTTGCCAACAGTCCCTTCCCCTCTCATCAGAATTAATTTCTTCCGTGGAACTTACTACATTCTAATAGACTAACATCTTTTTAATTTATTTTATTTACATATTGTCTGTCCCTCCCACTTGAATATAAACTTAATTAGGACCAGGGTTTTCCTGCTTTGTTCTCTGTTGTAGCCCCAGAACCTAGAACGGTCCCTGGCACATAACTGGGAGCTCAGAAATTATATGCTATGTAAATTAAAGGGCATTACATTATCTTTCTTTCATCAGGAAAGTATTGTCTCAATATTTACTTGTTTTTAGTAGGAAGGAAGAAAGAGGAAGTTCACGTCCAAGGTCCTATCCTGGACTGCTGACTAGTTTCCCATGTAAACAAAGACAATTGGTCATCTCCACTATCACCCCATTCTACAGTAGAGAAAACTGAGGCTTGATGAGATTCTAAGGGTTTTAGCAAGGTTCAGTGAGATTCTGCTTTTTCTAGTGCCTTAGAAACATGAGCCTTGCACTGGCCTGCTTAGGTTAGCCAGTTAATCAAGAATACATGAGCAAGACCAAGCATGTTTTTCTCAAACTCCCACTCACTTGTACTGGGTCAGGGAGGACAGATTAGATCTTGGATGAGCACAGACTTAAAAAGCCCTGCCATTCATTAAAGATAAAGCAGTGAGTACCCTCTATGTGGGATCCGGGGAAGACCAGTAATCTTCTGCTCATCAGTACAAAACCATAGACTTTGGTTTTGCTTCTTTGATATTTACAAAGTACTTACTGCATTCTAAAGAAGGCACACACACACAAATATTCCTAATAGCACTATTTATAATAGTCAAATGTAGAAACAACTCAAATGTCCATGAACAGACAAAAGGATAAAAGAATTGTGGTGTATATTCACAATGGAATATCATTCAGCCATAAAACAGGATGGAGTCAGGCTCCGTGGCCCAGCATGAATGAACCTCAAAAACAGCATGCTGAATGGAAGAAGCCAGATACACAAAGTCACATATTGTATGAGTCCACTTATAGGAAAGCTCTATAAATCCACAGCGATAGAAAGCAAATGGGTGGTTGCCAGGGGCCAGGACAAGTGACAGCTCAGTGAGTATGATATTTTAGTTTGGAGGAGAAAAAAGTTTTAAAATATAGATAAAGGTAGTGGTTGTACAACGTTGTAAATGCACTAAATATCACTGAATTACTCATTTTAAATGGCTAATCTTATATTATATGAATTTCATCTCAAATTTGTTTTTCAGAGAGAGAGAGAGAGAGGTGGGGAGGGGCAGAGGGAGAGGGAGAGACAGTTTAAGCATGGAGCCTGACACTGGGCTTGAGCTCACAGCCCTGAGATCATGACCTGAGCAGAAATCAAGAGTCTGATGCTTAACCGACTGAGCCACTCAGGCGCCCCCATTTCAATTAAAAAAAAAAAAAAAAAAAAACCCACATGAATAAATTTGTTCATGTAGCCTACAAAAACCCTATAAATTAGATGCTAATACTATTGTTCCCATGAGAAAAACTAGAGAGGATAAGGAACCTGGTCAAAGTCACACAGACATTAGACCTGAAGCCAGGGTCTGATTGGCTCCCAGGGCTTGACTCTCCTGAACCACAGGCCCCTCCACTCCTCAGAGTCAGGTGTGCACCTGGGAGAACAGATGGCTAGTCAGGGGAGTGCCAAAGGAGAGAAGCACTGGGGCAAAGAAAAGGTCAAAGCAGAAAGGCTCTGGGGTCTCTAGAATCCCAGCTTCATACCGGGAAAACTCAGAGTCTTGAACTTTTCAGCTCCTGCTACTTTTGTCCCGTGGTACGACTCAGCTCCTTGGCTTGAGGAACGGTGGAGAAGCATGGCGAAAAGGTAAGATGGGGGGATGGGCATGGGTTGAGTGAAGAATTAGAAGAATACCACAGAATACTAGAGCACAGGCCCTATTAATAACATCTCTATCCTCCCTCCTCAAAATGTCTGATGTCTTTGACTAAGTAATGGAGCACTTGAGTGACTTGAATATAAACATATTTTGAAAGAAGAACATATTTTAGGGAGTTCCATCTCAGAAGATTTGAATGTGGTAGAACTCAGCTTCCGGGAGGCACGGAGGGGGCTGGTGGGCGGACAGATAGAAGGATGAAAGTGAATATGGCACAATGACACAATAATAGGACTAATGATTTCAACATTTCAAAAAGTTTAACAGCTCTTAGTGAACACCAGAGATAAGCTCCAGTGGGAGGCTTTTTTTTAAAATCCACTTTGACAGTTTCTGTACTTTTTGAGCTTTTCCTCTTTGTTTCCTCTTCAAAACTTGTTCGCACCTCCCACTGGGGAGACTTTGGCCACCTTTGGACGGTAATGAGGCCCAGTTCCAGGGGGCCCAGTCCCCAGCCAGGGCCAGGGCTGTTGACAATTCAATGCCAGTTTATTTATAGCAGTGGGGGTGGGAAGGACAGAGAAGGCAGAAGACCCTGGAGACCTTTTCTTGGGGCCATAACCAAAGTCCTCAGCCATCATTTCCTCTGAGACCCCTGAAGAAAGCAAAAGACCAATGTATAGAAAGAATCAAGTACCTGTGACTTTGGTGAATGCAGAAGGGCAAAGGTATGACTAGCTATGAGCAGGAACTCAATCCTGCCAACCAGAACAGAATTTCAGGAAGAATTGAGCCCTAAAAATCATAAGACTAGCAGATTCTTCTCCTGGAACCGTGCCTGGAGAGTGGCATTTCCTTTTGAAAAATCAGGAAGCTCTAATTCACAAAGTTGTTAAAAGGCCTTACAGGAAGCAAGCAATGTGTCTCCATTTCTGCTCCAAACATCCCAAGGCAGCCACGTACTCAACTGGGACAGACTTCCTTCTGAGCTCGGGCTGCGGCCAGGATGGACATTGGTCAAGAGCCTCCAATCAAGTGCCAACAATGTTGACTCAGTCCTCCATGTTTGGCCCAGGAAAGGATCAACCCCACTGAGTCCCTTCCATCCCATTGGCTGTCCCACTCATTCACACCAAGGAAGAGGAGGCTGGGAGATTTGAATATGCAACGGACCCAACTGCACTGTCCTGAGTCAGGTTAATTAAGGCGGTTGTTGGAGATCAAACGGGCCAAAGAGACTGTCACCAAACTTGTCAATTGTCCAGGCTTGCAGGTCCTCTTGGTTAGCCCAGAGCTTAGTGGGGTTTCTACTGGCTTTGATTCGTGAAGGATTAATTTACCAAGTTACTGAAGTCACATCTGGGGAAATTATATTCAGTTGCATGAGATAAAGACCATTGCAGAAGCATTTTCTTCAGAAATTTGCAGTGTTTTTTTCTTTTGAAGTGCTCTCTTGTGCCTGGTGTTTTAAATATAGGATTAAAATGTGAGTGTAGGGGCGCCTGGGTGACTCAGTTGGTTAAGCGACTGCCTTCGGCTTAGGTCATGATCCCGGAGACCCGGGATCGAGTCCCACATGGGGCTCCCTGCTCAGCAGGAAGCCTGCTTCTCCCTCTCTCACTCCCCCTGCTTGTGTTTCCTCTCTGGTTGTGTTTCTCTCTGTCAAATAAATAAAAATCTTTAAAAAAATAAAATAAAATAAAATAATATGTGAGTGTAAAGTATTGCTTGGGGGAAAAAAGAGGAAACAAATCAAAATTAAATAGAATGCCAATAGATAAAGGTGGAAGAAAATATAATAGAGAATGTGGACCAGTGAATAAGAAATGACAAAATGGTCCTCACAGTGTTGTTAATGTCTCCAGGGGGATTCCTTTCAACTTTTGAATGAGCATAGTGTTTAAAGTTTCAGGCTGTGAAGGCAGAATGTCTAGATTCAAATCCCTACTCAGTCCTTTATCAGCTGTGTGCCTTTGGGCATGCACCTGTCTCCCTGCGTCCTGATTTTCTCCTTGGTGGAAAGGGGTCCCTACGATTTGTTACTTAGCTAGCTTCCCTGAACACTGTGTACGCCGTGCCCATGAACAGTGGCTGCTCCGGGACACTGCCCACAGAGGGCTCACTACATCATGTGTCCCTTGTGTTAAAAATATACAAAATAGGGCGCCCAAGTGGCTCAGTTGGTTAAGCCACTGCCTTCAGCTCAGGTCATGATCCTGGAGTCCCTGGATCGAGTCCCACTTCAAGCTCCCAGCTCCGTGGCGAGTCTGCTTCTTCCTCTGACCTTCTTCCCTCTCATACTCTCCCTCACTCTCTCAAGTAAATAAATAAAATATTAAAAAATAAAATAAAAATTCACTGAAATATTAAATATTCAGTATATACATACACAAAATAATAAAGGAAACATTTCCATACAGAAAGTTCATTTCTAGAGGTGCCTGGGTGGCTCAGTGGTTAAGCCTCTGCCTTCAGCTCAGGTCATGGTCCTGGAGTCCCAGGATTAAGCCCCGCATCGGGCTGCCTGCTCGGCAGGAAGCCTGCTTCTCTCTCTCTCACTCCCCCTACTTGTGTTCCCTTTCTCACTGTGTTTCTCTCTGTCAAATAAATAAAAAATCTAAAAAAAAGAAAAAGTTCATTTCTAGAACCTTTCTAGAACCTTCTAGAAGCCTACCTCAAGTAGGTCCTTTCAGCTGTTACATACATATATAGCATTCTCTGCCAGGAATGGGGTAACCATTTCAAATATATTTGGACTGAAATATGAAAATATCCACAGTGTTGTTCTAACCTCTTCCATGACCATGTAAGTGGGAATTGTTTTCTAGACAATTGCGTTTTATGTTCTAAATACTGCCACAGGATGGTTTGCGCAGATTCTGGTCGGGATGATAGGTTCCAAAAGGCTCTAGGTGGCCTACCGTTAGCTGGCCAGCTCTGGGAGAAGGCACCAGTGTAAAAGCTGGCAGAAAGAACAGTCACGGCAATCGCTACTGTTTTTGAGTGTCCTGCCGTATGCCAGGCACCGAGCTAAGTATCTCCTCCACATGCCTCTATAGAGACCGCGAGTCTTCTTTTCCGCTCCAGGAGGCACAAACTATTAAACCTGTTTGGCAGGTGAGGAGGGACCCAGAGGTGCTAAGCGCCCCTAAGTGCCTGGAGCTGGTTTGAGCCAGATCCATCTGGCCCCAGAGTCAGCACACCTTCCAATCCACAGGATGTCCAATCAGCTCTTGGTCCTTTCCTTCATTATTTCTGAGACCAAAAGATATATATTTCAGGATCTTATTATCTGTCAGAAAATTCTTCTCAGTATCTGCTATAAATCTCATCTGCTATAATTTATACCTATCTTGGGCTTCTCCCTGTGTCCCGAACACCCTCCCCACCATAGTGACCTCACAAGTCATTCACTTTATTCCACTGCTTCTCAACCAGGGAAGTTTTGCCCCCTGGGGACATTTAGTCTTGGCTCAAGACATTTCTGAGGGAGGGGATGTGTTACTAGGTAGCTAGTGGGCAGAGGCCAGACAGGCTGCTGGGCAACCCACTTCGCACAGGACACCCCCACACCAAGAATTATCTGGGCCCAAAGGTCAGTAGTGACCAGGTTGCAAAACTCTGAAACTCTTGATTTCTGTGCCCCAAATCCATTATTCCTGCAGTCTGCCCCATTCTCTGGAAAAGACAACATCATTCCCAAGGAGCTCAGGCCCCAAATCGAAGAGTTTGCCCTGATTTGTCTCTTTGCCTCACCCCTTTTTAAACATATATGTTAACTGTCACTATTAGAAAAAGCATTGATTCTATGATATTCGACTCATACTAGAACCCTTGCAGTGGCTCAGTTAACATTACGATAGCCATTTATTCATTCACTCACTAAATGATTACGGGGAGAGAACCAAGGGCTCAAAACCATATTAGCTTTCACTGGAACTTTGTAAAGACTCCCAGCCTCTCAAACTTTGCAAACTTTCACGCAAATACTGCTAAGCACCAATGGGAAGCTCACTTAAAGGTGTTTGAAAGATTTTGCAAAAATGCCAAATGAAGTAAAGTTCAAAGATAAACATTTAATGGTGGAAGGTGAAGAGAAAGCCAACCAAGAAGGAAACTCCAGGCAGGGTTCAATGCCCAGGTCTTTATTACAAGCTCTGGATACCTAGGCTGGAGGGGTGGGGCAGGGGGATGGATAGTGGGGAGCAGTTGGAGCCTGCCTCAGTCTTTGTCTGTGGGTTGCGTAGAGTCTGTGCATAGCACAGTGTGTCGGGAGGAGAAGACACATTATTTCAACAACTCCCAGAAATCGTTAAGTCCCATTGAAGGCTGCCTGCCACTAACCTCTCAAAAGACCTTGGTTGCCCCTGCAGCTGACACCATTATTCCAATCTAGAGAGAAGCTCCTGCAAGATCACAAAGGACATGCCATGAAAGGGAAGCCAAGTGCTCTAGGCACGGTTTTTCTTTTCTGAGAAAGGCATGAGTTAGTTTCAACCCACATCTTGTCCACCGTGTTTAGCTGATCCCAGTGATCACAGAGAAGCTTTTTTACATAGTCACCTCAAAAAGGAAACACAAAGAGGCTTGAGGCCATAAGACAGGCCATCCCAGGAAATGATCCAAGGCGCAATTCTGCCTTTTAGAACCAGAGTAATGACTCCAGTGGTACCAGTATGGCTAAGGGGAGGGAGTTTCCATATCTGCCCCCACACCTGAAGATCCAACCCCATGGGGGTATGAAGCCAGAGAGCAAACCATGCTCTAGGAACCTGCCCCCAGGGAGTGAGCTGGACCCAGGACAAGCCTAAACAGTTCCCTTCCACACTACAGATATGAATCAGATGTCAGAGTTCTGAGTTAAGTTGCCTTGGGAAAGTCAGACAACCTTTACAAGCCTCATTGTTCTCATGGGTAAATACCTACTTCAGAGGGTTCTTGAAAGGGTTAAATGAGCTGTCAGGCACTTAAAACAGTACTTTATATAAGGAGTAGGTATAACTTCGTAATTGCTATTGCTATTATTATAACTTTAGCAAGAGACTGGGACATCAAAGACGCTCAGTAAATACTATTACAACTTGCACCTAGGGTCACCCTGAAAATCTTAGGTGATCTTGTACAACCCTGAGATGCTGGGATTCATTCAGAGGTTATAGGTAACCTCTGAATGAATGGTTACCTACCATTCATCAGAAAAAGACATGGGGAAAAATAAAAGCTTGTATTTTCAAAAGGAGGAATAGGGGCGCCTGGGTGGCTCAGTTGGTTAAGCAACTGCCTTCGGCTCAGGTCATGATCCAGGAGTCCTGGGATCGAGCCCCACATCGGGCTCCCTGCTCGGCGGGAAGCCTGCTTCTCCCTCTCTCACTCCCCTTGCTTGTATTCCCTCTCTGGCTGTGTTTCTCTCTGTCAAATAAATAAATAAAAATATTTAAAAAAAAAAAAAGGAGGAATAAACATTTATTAGGCACCCACTGTTAGCCAGGTACTGTGTAAGGCGCTGAAGACATAATGGTAAGTTACTAAAAGTTCCTGCTTTCTCAGTGCTTCTTAGTTATTGTAGGGTCACACATCCCCTCTGCAAATTAAACTCATCGTGTCGACCCTTATTTGATGAAAGAAAGGATGTGTCCTAGTTCTTGGTGATGTTTTCCCTTGGCCCAGACTTGAATGGCCTCGACATTACCCAGTTCACTGGGCGTGAACTGTGAACGTCAGGGGCTTGGCCTCCACACGCACTTCCCCAGAGGTGGTTATCTGGCAGCAAGCAAATGCTTTGATAATGGTGGGGGTGCGCTAGACCTGCGGAGATCCCCATCAGATTTGGATGGGAGGAGCCGAGAGATAAGAGCAATGCACTGTGGTGCTTGGCTTGTTTGTGTGCTTTTTTTTAAAGAAGCACCCCAGCTCGCTAGACAGCGGCGCGCGACAGTGCATCTGTGCCATAATGCCTTTTGTGATTATACAGTTCAGTTTTCTTATCGAGCCAGGCTCAGAGATCTCCCGGAACCATCCTCTCTGGAGCACAAGCCCTCCCTGCCTGTGGACCTTGCTCAGCGTAATCTTCCCAGGCTGCATCAGGTCAGAGAGCTCGCCCCCACCGGGCTGAGTCCAGGGCCTCCATGTCCAGGTCCTGAGATGTTCATGGAGGAGGCGACCGCCCCCGGCCATCTCCACTGAACCAGCTTGTTCAGGTTGAGAAGCGACCATGGGCTGGCTAGGGGCTAGTGCGGGCTGATGGACACTGTGGGGCCTCCCTCCTCCGTCTCCGCTAGCCCCGAAGGCCTCCCAGCCTGTCTGCAGACACCTGTCATCCTCTACCCGCCAGCCCTCCTTGCCTTTGCCTGTGGTGTTCCTGCCGCCAGGACTGCCCATCTACCTCCTTCCAGCTTCAGTGTCTGCCAATCCTTCCAGACCACGCTGGAGGCGCCTCTGTTCCTTGCCGCCTTTCCTGCTGTCCCAGGGCAGAGCAAGGGGCTTGCGGCCCTTGGCCTTCTGTACTTCCCTCTCCTGGGGCACTCGCTGCTCAGTCCCCTCTGACGGACATGCCCACTGCGTTTCTCCCAATAGCTTAGGTTCCTGAAGCGCTGGATAGGGGCTGAGCTGATTTTTGTAATTGCTGGTACATGGGAGGCTCTCAGTAAATGGCGAATGAATGGATAACTAAATAAATACACGGCACAGGTCTCAAATTGTAACTAAAGTTACTCTTCTATTGGGTCACAGAAAGACTGTAGAGATCATTTTTCCCAACCCAGTTCTACTTCTTACTAACTGGCCTTGGGTAACTTACTTAACCTCTCTGTGACTCAGTGTCTTGATCTATAAAATGCAGATAATAGAATGAAATACCAATTTCACAGGGCAGCCGTAAGCATCAAATGTTGTGTATATAAGGGGCTGCGAACAAGGCCCAGCACACACTGAGCGCTCCGGCCACATCAGAGTTTACTGCGATCATTGCAGTGCGCAGCATGAATGTCCTGCCCTGCACCTGCTCCACCCACCCTACCCCGCCCCGCTCCCCCTCCCCAGGAGAGCCGGCTATGAATGGCCCTCCCTGCCTCCTGTCTTTGCACACTTGCCCACAGCTAAAGCAAGCAGCCTCACCTAGATGGTCCCCCTGATTGGTACCCCATGTCTGAACTGCTCCTCCATGACTCATCAGCAACACCTGATTGACACGGGGCCCGAAGGCTTGCACCCTACCTTAAGGTAGGATAGACTCCAAGGGGCCATCTCTGCTCCAGAGCTCTCCATAGGAGTGGACTGAGCAGGAATCCAACGGAACATATTCTGTCTTCCTGTCCTCCTTCCACACCCCCTTCTCCAGAGGGCCCCCCCAAAACCTCACTTATACAAGGATCCACACGTCAGGCTCGACTTCTAGGGAGCCTGATCTACACCATCATTGTCCCCACCATCAGCAGCCAAGGGGGCGCAGACCGGAGTGGCTGCTGATTTATCCAAGACAGAGCTAGGAGCAGAACCAGCTGGCAAGTCATGCTGATAAATCAGAGGTGCTTTGTTATTTTAGAGGCGTGCAAGTTTCTGAGCCTCCATGGAATTATTTCTAACAACAACCAAACAAATTAACTAAGAATGGGCTAGAAAAACAACCAAAAGCCTATGGTACCTGAGCTAGGTGCAGAAAGTTTCTGGGGCAGCGTTGAGGGAAGGCGAAGCAGCCTCTGTTGAGACCAGATATCCTGGGATGAGAACCCCGAGGCCAACTGGGGGGGGGGGGCGGCTGAGGCCAGTGCAGCACGCAGCGGGGTAAAGTGGGAGCAAGACCCTGTTCCTGCTGGCCTTGGCCTTATCCTGGGGTCTGGTCAGGTCAGATCCCTGCAGGGCCCGACGCACCTCCCCACTCTCACCTGCACTGAAAACGCTGGGTGCACCCCCACCCCAGCTGCAAATCATCTCCACTTGATGGCCCCGGGGCGGTTATCAAAGTCTGCCCTCTTGGGCGCCTGGGTGGCTCAGTGGGTTAAAGCCTCTGCTTTCAGCTCAGGTCATGATCTCAGGGTCCTGGAATTGAGGCCCGCATAGGGCTCTCTGCTCAGCAGGGAGCCTGTTTCCTCCTCCCTCTCTGCCTGCCTCTCTGCCTACTTGTGATCTCTCTGTCAAATAAATAAATAAAATCTTAAAAAAAAAAAAAAAAGTCTGCCCTCGCTGTCACTCTAACCCTCGAGGCAGCATTGCCAAGGGGCACTGCTGTGCCAGGGACGAGGAGGGGAGGAAAGCCACAAACACTTGCTATTTGGCCCCAGTGAGGTGGGGTTCATTACCACACTTTCTCTTAGCAGTGGGGGCTGGGAGCAGCCCTTTAGTTCACCGCCACCCAGCTGCCAGGACTGATGAAGTTCCATCCAGCCAACAGAGGAGGAAAATGAAAATAGACTCCAGGTGAGGAGTTTAAAGACAATGGATGTAATTAGGTAAATATTCTGATGGGGAAAGGGGCTGGTAAGAAAGCTTTAGAGGGCCTGGTGTAGGAGGGTTGTTTTTGTTTTGTTTTGTTTTATGAAAGAATACTTTTATTACAAAAGTAGCACATATTTGTAAAAAAATTCAAAGAAAACAGAAGTGCATAAAACAGATATTGCTAGTGCCTAGTATTCCCTTCCATCCTCAGTAACAGCTACTATGAAGAGTTTGAATATTATTGCACTTCTAATAGCCATGTCAGATGGACGGACAGATAGATAAAATACAGACAGATGGGCCACTTTTCTGCTGGTCTTTTTTCCTCTTTCAGATACTTCTCGAGTTAGTATCTCATTCTGTTTAACATCTGAAAAACTGGTGAAACCATTCAGCAAATATTTATTATGCATCTGCTATGTACCAAATAACTTGCTAGACACTGGAGATAAAGCAGTTCCCTACTAGTAGACTTTTAGTTTAGTTTCTTTCTTTATTTTTTTTAATTCTTTGCTCTAACAAACCAAACGATAAACATCTTTTTACAAATACCTTTGAGTATTTTTTCAAGAATTTCTATAGGAAATTCTGTAGGAAATCGATGAGTCAAATATTTACTATAGATTTGAAAATTTTTGCCAAATTGTTCTCAAAAAATTTATCATAATTAATGTTTTCACCACCAATGTGTGAGATATGTTTCACCCACATCTTGGCCAATAATAAGTATCACTCTTTTTAATCTTTGCCAATCTGCTAGATAAAAACTTACATATTTTTTAAATTTTTGTTTTAAAATCACTTTTATGATTGGTATTTTTCATATGTCCAATAGCTGCATGAATTTCCTCTTTAGTGAGCTGCCTGTTCTACACATGTGTACCTGTTAGAAAAAGGTTTCTCATTGATTTGTTGAAGCTCTTTCAAAGAAATAGACCTCAATTTCTTTGTCACATATGTTGCAAATATTTTTCCTCATTGGATTATTTTGCAACCTTCTTTATGGTAGGCTTTCTGGAACAGAAGTTTAAAGTTTTTCATTGTCAAATTTTATCTGTCTTATCTTTTGTGGGTTTTGGGTTTTGTGTGCTAGAAAGACTTTTTGTTCATGGGCTAACAGGCCAGTCAAAAGTTTTGATTTATAGGAAGTGATTCTAGTACACGTGGAGCATTATACCGCATTTTGGGAGCATATAAATGCTTTTAGGAGGCAAGTTGTTCTTAAATTCCTGTAATTACAATTTAATAGTAGACCAAATAATTTTTTAATTATAGGAATAAGAAAGCGAAGAACTACATTAAATTAAAAGAGAATATCTAATGAATTGTTTTTAAGCAGGCATTTTCCTAATTATAGAGATGATACATATTTATTATAATGGTGGGAGGGGGAGGATTCCATAAGAGTACAAGGCTTTTCTCATAATTGTATTCCCCCAAATAAACAGTTTATATTTTACTATTTTTTGTTTTGTCTTTTTCTTGTCTTGGGCACTTACAAATTTTTTTAAAGATTTTAAAGATTTTATTTATTTATTTGAGAGAGACAGAGAGAGTGAGAGAGAGCATGAGAGAGGAGAAGGTCAGAGGGAGAAGCAGACTCCTTACAGAGCTGGGAGCCTGATGTGGGACTCGATCCTGAGACTCCAGGATCATGACCTGAGCGGAAGGCAGTGGCTTAACCAACTGAGCCACCCAGGTGCCCCCACTTACAATTTTTTTAAAAACAAAATTGGGTTCATACTCTTCTGAAATGAGCTTTTTTTCATTGAATAGCGGATTGTGAATTCAGGGAGCCGTCCGGGTAACTATTGTGTACTCCATTCCACAGCCTGGGATTGATTAATCTACCAGTATTTGTTTCCTAGAGAGACTCTTTAAAGATAATAAGGTGTACACCCAAATAATCTTCCTTGAAAAAAAATCTCTTCCTCCTTTGATCTTTTATTATCTTGTGTTTGGGGGTTTTTTTGTTGTTTTTGGGGGGGGTTTGTTTGGTTTTTTGGTTTTTTTGTTTGTTTGTTTTTGGCAGCTCCTCCTGTAGGTAATGGTGGTGCTGTGCTATCTTGGGGCAATCCACTCCCTCCCCCGCCCCCATCGGCAAGCCGTCCTCCAAGGCCATTTTAGCAACACTTCTGGCTGTTGTTTGGAAGGAATGCGGAAACAGCATTGACTCTGCTTTTGGAAGCTTTGTATCAATCCAACACTATCCTGTTTTCCCTGGACATCATCCCATGCCCTTTCGAAAGGTATCTCCATTTCTGACAGATCTGTAGCATCTCAGGGGTGTCTTCTGATGTGTTGATTCTGAACTTCTGATACACCACAGCTGTCCCCCGTTTCTGACAGACCTGGTAACAATGATGGAACCAGAATAGCCACATCCGCGGAGCTGAGCCCGGTCGTGGGTGGAACCATACATAACGCAGCTAGAGGGCGCGCACGTCCTCACATTTCTGACCTGGGAGAAGATGTGAAAGCTGTTTTCTCTAGGTACTCAAACCCAACAAGCTTACAGTCTTTCAGGGAAGGGAGAGTAACACACTGGGGCACCTGAAATAACTGAAATAAAACGGCAATATATTTGCTTTCCAGATAAAACTGACATATGATGAGTACAGCACGTCAGATATAGATCTAAGCCCTAAACTCTTCCCCCAGCCCCACAAAGAGCCAGGTACAGTATAGTGACTCCTTTATAGATGAGGCCCTGAGAGATTTGTCATTTTCCCGAAGTCAGAGGGGCAGAGGTGAGACTCAGAGCCAGGCAGCTAGCTCCAAAACCCACACTTAATCACCAGGAACTGGATCAAGAAAAAGGCATTTGAAGAGGGATGTCAAATTAATAGTGGTTATCCCTGGGCAACAAGGGGTATTGGGGGAGCACGTTATTTACTTTTTTTTAAGAGAGAATGAGCAGGGGGAGCAGTAGGCAGAGGGAGAAGCAGACTCCACGTGGAGCATGAGCCCAACATGGGGCTGGATCCCAGGATCCCAAGATCATGACCTGAGCTGAAGGTGGATGCTTTACGGACCGAGTCACTCAGGTGTCCCCTCATTATTTACTTTTGACACAGAGCTCTGTATTGTCAAAGTTATTTTCTCATGCATAAGCTATTATGGTTACTTTTAAAATGCAATACTTTGGGAGGGTGCCTGAGTGGCTCAGTCACTTAAGCATCTGCCTTTGACTCAGGTCATGATCCTGGGGTCCTGGGATCCAATCCTGCATTGCACTGGACCTCCATCCCCCTCTCCCTCTGACCTTCCCCCATTTGCTCTCTCTCTCTCAAATGAATAAATAAAAAAAATATTTAAAATTAATAATTTTATAAGTATAATATAAGACATATAATGAGTACAGCATGTCAGACACAATTTGTAAGCCCTAAAATCTTCCCCCAGGCTCCCAAAGAGCCAGGCATAGTTGCTCAACTGTGGTTTAAGGGCAGACTCAGCTATTTCAAATGAAAAAAGAAATTACAACAAATTACAAATTTTTAGAAGATGACAAACACCGCAAACATAACAAAACTATGAAAAAATTCTATCCTATACCTCTATTAAACTCTTTCTCCTGGTTTGCTTCTTTGTTGCTTGCATACTCTTTGTATAATCATCCCTTCATATGACAATTTTGAATGGAAAGAAGAGAAAATAATTTAAATGCATATTAAAATGTCATTATATTGGATTGAGCCCCATAATTGTTGAATCCAATTACGCTTAAACTATGTATAATAACTTATGGGTGAATGTGTGTGCAAGTTTTATCACAGGAGCACTTAGGTTGCTTCACTGTGATTTTACCACTTTCGAATGTTATTTTTCCCTGTAACTGACAGGCTTCATTAGGCCAAGCTGTCTTAGACCCTAAGACTACTCCAATACATTGGGAGGTGTCAAAGTGCAATTTACCATGCTTAAAATTGCTCCTTCGCAGTTTATCCTCTTGCTAGTTTTGTGCCTTACTGACACAAGAACTCTGGTCAATTCTATTTTACATCAATTCTCATTTAAAAGCACGGTAGTACAGGTCATGCTGATTGCACCAGTATTGTGATTTTCTGGAAGATAACTTCTGTCTTGACTAGTCATCAGTGAGACCCAAATATTGCACTTCTAATTTTCTGCATGTGGGGGTTAAAGAAACGTTCCTCAGACTAGCTTCTGTTTCTGTATATTTTGACTCTTTTTCTTCTCACTACCCATACACTACAGAGTCAGGCAGAGTGGGACACATTTATAATGCCGTCAAATCTGATGACAACATGATGCTACACAAGCATGCTCCGAGGCCATCGGGAATATTCCTGGAAGTCATCCTTACCCTAGAATGGCTAACATAGAAGGAAGTGCAAACGATACAAATAGATCCACTGAACCCAAAACAAATGAATCTCCAACTCAACTTCTCCTTAGCTAGAGTCCCCCAGATGCTCAGGGGCCGTCCACTGACCCAAACTCAAGGAAACACTGACAGAAAAGAAAGCCAAGCAGGAGAAGACCACATCCTTAGCCCTATTGCAGTTAAAATATCTTACTTTTGCAATGTCAGCCAAAGCGTGTGACCCTGTGAACCCGGGCAAGGACCACACCGCTGGCAGTCCCCCGTACAACCAACAAGTCCTGAAGCTTCTATTGCCTTACAGAAAGTCTTCCCTGACTGTGGTGAGGACGATAATTACAAGAGCTAAGATCTGGATAAATCAGCGCGGACCAGAGCTGTCCAGAAAGGAGGTCATCGGGGGTGCCTGAGTGGCTCAGCCATTAACCGTCTGCCTTCAGCTCAGGTCATGATCCTGGAGTCACAGGATCGAGTCCCACATGGGGCTTCCTGCTCTGCGGGAAGCCAGCTTCTCCCTCTCTCACTCCCCTTGCTTGTGTTCCCTCTCCAGCTGTATTGTTCTGTCAGATAGATAGATAGACAGACAGACAGGCAGACAGACAGACAGATAAGAAAGAAAGGAGGTTGGATTCACTAGTCGGAGGGATGGGAAGCACCTCATCCACCAACTGCTGCAGTCTGCCAGAAGTAGACACGCATATATGTGGACGCAAATCGTGCTTCCCCGCCAAGGAAAACATTTTTTCATCACTGGCTTAGAGCTACCTCATAGGAGCCAATGGCAATACATTCACACATCACTAAAGAATGAGAACTGAGCTTTCTTTTCAGCCCCCTTTCCCCGTTCCAACCAGCAAATAAAGTCTCCCAAACCAGAATCGACCAAAGCTTCAGGCATTTGGCGCACCTGTATCCACCATTCACCTTGCTGCGACACAGAGATCCCGGAATGCTGGTTTTATGCTCCGGGGGAGGGGGCGGGGAGCAAATAGGGAACTGGCTGGAAACAAAGTTCTCTGGGTAGACACAGGAAGCAAACCCTGGCAAATGCCTGACCAACCAGGAAGGAAGGTCCATCCCCAGCCCTCCCCTGTGAGTTGACGTCTAACCACGGTCACAGGCAGTACTGAAGCCTCCTCCATCTGTGCTCCTCTTGACCCAGGTTCTACTCTGAAATATGGAAGAAATGCTCCCAGGAGGACCTCAAGAGCAAAGATGCTTTATACTTAAAGAAGCTCTGGGCTTAGGCAACCATCCCCACAACGATCAGCACTCCAGTCTGCCCAGTAAAGCACCAAGACACGAGTGTCGTGTAATCCACAGACTTTTACTCAGTATCTACTCTATGCTGGGTACAGAGTAGCTTAGGGTTCCCCAATTCCCCCTTTCCTTTCAGATCACGAATGTGATGACCTTCTTCTGGTTTCCCATAAATTGATTGTGTCCTTTACCCCAATATCATATCAACTCTAGAAGTCAGCTGGGTTCGTTCCCGGGTCAGCTTCAGTGCTGCAGCCCTGGGGCTTGACGCCTGGTAATAAGGTAGCCATACCACGGAGCCCTGAGTTCAGCGTGGGGCTGAGTGCCATTCTGAACACTGGCACACATGGAAAGAGAGAAGCTTAAAGGAACAGTGAACAAGGGCCAGGTTAAATTCATTTCAGGATGTGGTTCAAAGTATGAGTCCGAAGCACTTTTCCCCTAATTTCAATCTTTGTATTCAAAAGCATTTATTGAATAATTCTTGCCTTCCCTTTGTGATGCTCACATCATTCTATATTTCACTCTTTTGTACTGTTGGATGCATACCCTGCTCTCCAGCCAGCTTCGCAGAGCTACGTCTGTATTGAGCTAAAAGCATACCGCGTTAACCTGAAGGGCCCCACCCGTTTCTCCTACACCCCACCTCCTGCGCTCTCATCTCTTCCCACCTCCCTTGCCCCTCTTTTCTGGAGAGATAAGAAAAGGACATAATCTGTATCCTCCCTCGAGAAGGTGGTCTAGCTGGTCTTCTACGGGGAAAAACAACATTCATGCTGTCGCACTAAGTGCTCACAGTCAGCACTCAACGAACGTGGATGGTCGAAACAGTTAAGTTCAAGGACAGTGTGAAGGCATCACCAAGCAGCTTCTCTGTAAATTATAAGCGCACTCATCGCAACACCCGTGAATCTCTATTGTTGCACAATCTTGCTCTTGTTTTTCAGGTTGACCAGTTTAAATTGTATAAAGTAAAACTCAATATGGTGACTTTGCCCAACTCACTTAGAAATGAAGAGCCAGCCAGCTATTTGAATTGTGGCTTTTGTTTTCTTTTAGAGGGGAAAAAAAAAATAAGTTGGAATAGGAATATTATCAGATAAACAGTTTCTAGAAATTTGAAGCCATGGACCGGGAAACAACTGGAATTTAGGGACTATTTCTCCATTGGCACTTTGCTGCCTTAGAATCACAGGAAAGTATTCTGAGCTATCAGATCACTTATGAACTTATATTTGGCATTTCCAGAGAAATGTTAAAAGGCTGATTTAAAAAGACAAGACTTGTCTCATTCTTATGCAAATTAGGAGGCAAGATAGGCGAAAAATGAAGGTTTTTTTTGCAATCACATTTTTCTGATTTTAAAAACTGTAAAATTAAGATGTTCTCCAGGGACCCAGGGTTAATTCTGGACTTCCAGAATTTTTAACAGGAATCCTCAGCTCTTCATCAGCCGTGATGTCTGTCTCTAGCCTGGCTCATCATTGTCACCCAGTTAGGGTGGGGTCTGCCTAGGCTTTGAGGAGCTAAATGTGGATAGATGGTAGCTGAGGGGTCTCTGGACCCCTCAAAGGTCTACTTCTCTAAAGCTGGGTCTTGTGATGACTATAAAAGATACCTGCTCTCAACCAGTGTGTCTTGAACATTAGGATGTGTTAGAATCATCTACTGAGTCAGGCCGTCCCAGAGTGGGGCCCAGGCAGGTGACTTCCAACAAACCCCCCAGGAGATTCTCCAACAGGCTCCCCACAAAGTCCCAGGAGCCCCCACCAGATAGAGGCTCTGCAAGGCAGAGGAGATGTTTTATTCATTCCTATCTCCATGGCCTGGCACAGTACCACGCATGTAGGAAGCACTTCATAAATTTTTACCAAATCGATCATAATTGGTGCTAAATTCTAGTCGGATTTTAAATTTTTAACTTTTTTTTTTTTACAGAAAATAGATAATTGGAACAGCCTCCAAAGCTGCCAAACCAAAAACAAAAGATACTCTTAGCTTGATTTTTAAGAAGACCCAAAAAGATAAACTTATCAATTGAATGTCAACTGTCATTACTGTAAAACCAGCTGGTGTCAGGAATCACTAAAAACAAGATATTTTTCATGCTGGCTAAAGCAAAAAAAAAAGAAATCACTGTTTCACAAAAGCCAGAGGCAGCAGGAGTGTGTGGGGGGCAGTTTAGACAATAAACAGTCAGACTTCATGATACAGAATACTTAAAAATAAAATCCACCTTGAGACTGTGACCACACTTCAGCTCTTCCTTGTCTTATTCTTTTTCCTTTTTGTTCCCCAGCTCTTTCTCCTCTTTGACTTGCTGTTCTCTTTGCTTGTGTCTTGCTCTCATCTTCTCACGAGCCATTAATGAATGAGTTGGGCTCTGAGTGGGTGGTAGAAAGGCTCAGGCCAGGGGCGCCTGGGTGGCTCAGAGGGTTAAGCCTCTGCCTTCAGCTCAGGTCATCATCTCAAGGTCCTAGGATCAAGTCCCACATGCGACTCTCTGCTCAGCTGGGAGCCTGGTTCCCCCTCTTTCTCTGCCTGCCTCTCTGCCTATTTGTGATCTCTCTCTGTGTCAAGTAAATAAATACAATCTTAAAAAAAGGCTCAGGCAAGCACTGTTGAGAGAGCAGAGGGAATGGATCCAGGGAGCCCTCCTGAAGGATCCAGAGTTCGAGTATGGATAGGCTTCAGCTTTGCAGAGAGTAGCAGGTGGTACAACCCAGGATCGAAATTTGTAACCACTTGCATGACCTTAGGAAGCTTGTTGTTGAAATAGGAGTTCTGTACTAGACTTAAGCCAACTCAACAAAGACTCATGGACACAGCAGTGATGGTGAAGGACACCATGTCTGCAGGCAGATGTTCTTGTTTCCAAACCCAGCTCCAAAACTGACTTTTGTGTGACCTTGGGCAACTTACTTTTCTACACCTCAGTTTTCTCATCTGGTAAAGGGGACAATAGAGATGTTGCAAAAATTCAACAAGGGTCTGATGACCTATAGATATTAGTCATGATTTTTTGGCCACCACTGCTTTTTGAAGTAAATGAAAACAAGAGCTTATGATTTAGTTGGGGGTATAGTGGGTGGGATAATAAGGAAAACTCATACTGCTTTTTCCAATTATTTCAGGTTTTGTTTTTAAGCGGGACATAGCTAATGGCTATACAAGTAGAGGAAAACATATTTATCAAGGCACTCCAGCAAATGCTTTACCTAATTTCCTCAATTAATCCTATCAAATCCTAGGAGATAGATATCATCACCCCTATTTTGCATACAAGGAAGCTAAGCCTAAGGGGGGTAATTAAGTTGCTCAAGGTCTCACAGCTAGTAAGTGGCCCAGGAAGGTGTGAGCTCTGGTCTCCTCCCAATCCCTACGCCCTTGTGCAACCCAGGAAGCAGCCAGAGAGCTCGGGAGAAATGCCATTATCCCAAAGTTTTCACCCAGGGTTAAAACCGTCAACCAGCAGAATAAACCAGTCTCCTTGTAAGACTGCTCAACACCCCACCCAGCTGACTCACCAAGTGACTGACAAGGCAGTGTCACTGGAGAAGTCACAAAAACCTGGGAAATCTCGACTGGCAGTAGCCACATTGTCTTTCAAGCCTCCAGGCTAAGTGATCAAGCTCTGAGGAGATTAGGTAATCTTTGGCAAATGTGGGACACCTGACTGCCGGGATTCCCAGGAACCTGGTGTTTATTGTGCAGTTACTGGGGTCACAGAGACGCCCTCTTGGAGCTCCTATCTTTTTAGCCAGAGACAAAATAAATTTGGGCTTAATCTGCCCATTTACCAAATGAGACCGCTTAAATTTGTCTACCAAGCAGACAGCATTCCAGTATTTTCTCCCCACTAGGTCTTCAACAATGGGAGAGAGCTTTCAGGTCTTGTCCCTAGGGGCTAGGAAGGTCCCATTTCCCAGAATCATTCCAGAAAGCTCTGGGGAAAGAGTGACTGCTCTGTGACCTTCATAGAGTCCCTTGTAGCTGGGTTTGGATAACATCCAAGATCTTAACAACCAATCTCCTCCTCTTCTTCTTTGGATGCCATCAACCAAGGGCTGTTTAGGAATGTGTTAATAATTCCCAGGAGAAATTGGCCAGGATTACCTACTCGTGACAAATGAAGCTGTCATCCACCGATCCTTCCCGCTGTTCAATCATGCTTTCTGAGGAGTGCTTTATGAAGATGGATAGTATTGTAACACTGTACCCAAGAAACTGGCACCATGTCAATGAAAACAGAGGCTGGCTTATTTTGCATGCCACTCTATTTTTCATTATGCTTCACAATAACTTGTTATTAAATGAAAATGAATTCGCCATTAGGGACCAGATACTATTTAATATCTGTTCAGAGATGTTTTGTGACTCAATTTTTTTTGGCAACTAGTTGCAGCAGCCATGTGAGTACGTGTCATTCTGGATTAGGTGAGGTTGGGTTTTCTAGAACAATCTTAAATGTTTCACGGAACTTGGTCATTAAAACTGGTGGTTCAAAGCTTTTTTGCAAGATTCTGAATTTGAATTGACCATTTGAGAGACAGAAAAAGTCAGGTGGACTGTCTCCATAAGTATGCCCAGAGAATGATCTGGAATGGCATAGGACAGGGAGATTCAGTGTACACACAGTGGCTCTTCCTGAATGGACTAGGAGGCTTTCTGGAAGGCATCTCCCTAAGCACCCTCTCCAAAGAGTATGAATAGGCAGGCAGGACAGTCAGCGTTATTTTGCAGTACAAATACACCCCCAAGATTCCGGGGGTTTAAATGGCACCAATTTGTCTCTTGCTTATACTTTATGTTCATGACAGGGCTATATATCTGTCATGAGTTCTCTTGGAAGATAGATGATGCCGCACCTACTATCTGGAATGGTGGGAAAGGAGGAAAGAACTCTGGAGGGTCTCAAAACAGTAATTAAAACCGCTTGACCTTGAACTGGTCACATGGCCCCACCAACCCCAAGGGGGAGGAGGGAGCCAAGAATTACAGTCTTACTATGTGCCCTCAAGCAGAAACATTATATCTGGTGATCAGCCCTAACAAATACAAATGTGAGATCAAAATGAAGATTTTATCCATCAGTTCAAGCCCTGAATAGAACAGAAAGGCTGACTCACACAAATAAGAGAATTCTTCCCGCCTGATGCTCTTTGAACCAGGACATTGGCTTTTTCCGTCTCTTCAGATTCCAACAGAAATATCAGCCCCTCCTGGGTCCTATTCAAGATGAAGATGGGCATATCGCTTGGCCCAGCAAGCCCACTTCCAAGCAGGTGAGTCCCTAGTGCCAAGCACAGTGCCCGTGGGCCGAATGAAATGGGACATTAGAAATGTGATAGTTAGAGGTATAGCATCTCAGACCCATCAACTAACACTTTGACCTTGGACAAGTAACTCCATCCTCAGTTTTTCCATCTGTAAAGGGAATGATAGCACCTCACAGCATTGTCATGAAAATTAAATAAGATAATTTATGTACGGCACGGCAGTAAGCATTCAGCAACAGAGCCTCTTGCTGGTTATCCCACCTCAAGACTGGTGGGTGGTCTCTTCCTGCAGGAATTGCTTCTGATTCATTAATCATGATATGGAATGGAGAAGAAGGTTCAGTCACTGAAGTCACGGCATCTGGATCAATGACTCCTTGCACTTTTTGGTGTTAGCAAACAGCTTTTATGTACCTCAAGAAATTGTGAGGGCCCCTTCAAACACGATAATAAATGTGTCTTTTGGGGACACCTGGGTGGCTCATTTGGTTAAGCCACTGCTTTCAGCTCAGGTCATGATCCTGGAATCCCAGAATCGAGTTCTTCACCGGGCCCCCAGCTCTGCAGAGAGTCTGCTTCTACCTCTGACCTTCTCCCCTCTCATGCTCTCAGTCTCTGTCTCTCTCTCTCAAATAAAAAAATAAAATCTTTAAAATAAATAAATAAATAAATAAATGTGTCTTTTAAAATCCTTGATTTCTTTTTTTTTAAAGAAAAGGTTTTTGTTTTGTTTTGTTTTTTAAAGATTTTATTCATTTATTTGACAGAGAGAGAGATCACAAGTAGGCAGAGAGGCAGGCAGAGAAGGAGGAGGAAGCAGGCTCCCCACCAAGCAGAGAGTCCGATGCGGGCCTCGATCCTAGGACCCCAAGACCGTGACCCGAGCCTCTGAGCCATCCAGGTGCCCTAAAATCCTTGATTTCAAACATGAAGAAAACACATGAAACCACAAAGCTTCTCTACGTTTGGGTCTCAAAAGCGGCCACATATAGTAGTCTCCTCTTATTTGCAGGAGATTCCTTCTAAGACCTCTTGTGGATGACTGAACCCACAGGTAGTCCCTAACCCTATATGCACTGTTTTTCCCTATGCCCACATACCAAGGATAAAGCTTAATTTATGAATTAGTCACAGTAAAAGATTAACAACAATACCTACTAATAAAATTGACAATTATAACAATGAACTATCATAGAAATTACGTAAATGTGATCTGTCTCTCCCCCTCTCTCAAAGTATCCTATTGTATAGCACTCATCTGTCTTCTGTTAATGATGTGAGATGATACGATGCTTATGGGACCAGATGAAGTGAGGTGGGTGACGTCATCTAGTGATGACGTAGCATTAGGCTACTACTTACCTTCCACAGACAATTCAGAAGGGGAGCATCTGCTTTGAACCACGGCTGACTGCAGGTAACTGAGACCATAGAGAGTGAAATCGTGGATTGGGGGACCACCATGGGTCTTAAAATAGTAAAGCATTTTGTGTGATTCAATCTAGAGACCATAATAAGAGGACAGCTGGGTTTGAGACCCCACAGCCTTAGCTCTGGGGCTGAGGCACAGCGGGATGAGAGACGCGGAGTAGGTTAAGTGACCGTGCAAGTCAGAGAGAACGACCACCCTTTCCTCCTTGGGAGCATGCAGCAGTTGTACTTCCCTCTTGAGCTCTGACAATTGCCCAAGCAGACATGCAGTGACCTGAGACTTCCCTCCGTCTCTTCTCGAGGGGCTGCCCCTCCGTGAACATCAGTCACGTGCTCCGCTCCCATATAGACTCCAGTATGAATACATGATTATGAATCATCATCTCATTCTCAAAACTGTATTTCTGAATGCATTTGCCAAAAAGATTAAAAACCTAGAGAGACCACACACAGGCAGAAGCTGGAGAGCGAGACATCTGGTCACTTCCACAGGAAAGATGGTTATGAGACTGAATGGCCAGAGCTGTGGTTCTGGCTGTGGTCCCAAAGCCCAGGGAGACCCATCTGGAGAGACACTGTCATCCTCTCGGCCCACGAGACTTTAATTTTGCCATCTCCAGAGATGAACCCCCACCAGTAGGAAGGACTCACTGGAGAAGAAAGACAAACCCAGTGGCAAGTTCACAGTCCCACAGATGAGCTGGTTCCCTCTTTGTATGTTAGGGCAAAACTGGCTTTTCAGTGGCTCTGGAGCTTGTCGGGTCCAGACTCTATGTCTATACAGGTAGTCCAAAAAGTTATTTGCTCCTGTCCCCCACATGCAGCCCCACACGTCAGCAAGCCTGATCTACTCTCAACATATGAAAGGTGTGGGACCCAAAGTGACAGATTACAAATATATTCCTGTGTATGGACTGCAGGGAAACCAGCAGGAAGAAACAGCTTTTCTCGGCTCCCGCTCATTCATTCATTCATTCATTCAACCAGTATTATGAAACCCCTACAGTGTGTCACACACCGTAGGCTAAGCACTCTACTTTTGAACCAACAAAGCATGCAAAGTGTATCTTCATGAAGCTGGCTTTCTACTGGGACAGATCATTCCTTAGTCATGCAAACAAATGCAAAATTGCAAAAGCAATAGTGACATAAAGGAGAAGTTCAAGGGAGCCATAATGCAGGGTGTCAGCTAATGAGGGAGGGCAGGGTAGGCTTTCTGGGAACAGATGCAAGAGTGAGAGAGGAGGGGCATCTGGGTGGCTCAGTAGATTAAGCATCTGACTTCAGCTCAGGGCATGATCCCAGGGTTCTGGGATTGAGCCCTGTATTGGGCTCCCTGCTCAACAGAGAGCCTGCTTCTCCCTCTCCTGCTCCCCCTGCTTCTGGGCATTCTCTCTCTCTCTTTCTGTCAAGTAAATAAATAAAACCTAAAGAAAAAAAAAAGAGTGATGAAATCAGGAAAAGAGGTTTCTAGGCATAGGAAACAGCCTGTGCAAAGGCCCAGGGATGGGAAAAAGTCACCAGGAGATTTTAAACTTCTGTAGCCTGAAATCCCATAAATAGACAATAGTATTTTCCCTTTGATCTTTTGCAGTTTCATTTTTAATTTTTTTTCTTTAAGATTTTATTTTTGAGTAATCTTCATACCCAATGTGGGACTTGAACTCACAACCCTGAGATCAAGAGTCACATATGCTACTGACTGAGTCAGCCAGGCACCTCTCAGTTTTTTACTTTTTTTAAACCTTTTTGGAAAACAAATCTGATGAATGATGGTTTGAACATCACTAAGAACATCTGTTGATTTCCTCACTGATTTGGGACACCTCCTCCCTCCCCTTGGATCTGTTTCTTTACAGTGTCATTGACTTACTTGTGTGCAAATTCTTTTTTTTTTTTTTTTTTTTAAAGATTGATTGATTGATGGGGAGCCTGGGTGGTTCAGAGGGTTAAACCTCTGCCTTTGGCTCAGGTCATGATCTCAGGGTCCTGGGATCGAGGCCCACATGGGGCTCTGTGCTCGGTGGGAAGCCTGCTTCCTCCTCTTTCTCTGCCTGTCTCTCTACCTATCTGTGATTCTCTCTGTGTCAAATAAATAAATAAAATCTTTAAAAAAAGATTGATTGATTGATTGATTTGACAGGGAGAGAGCGCACAAGCAGGGAAGCAGCACAGGGAGAGAGAGAAGGAGGCTACCCATTGAGGAGGGAGCCCAACACGGACCTCAATCCCGGGACCCCAGGATCATTACCAGGGCCAATGGCAGAGGCTTACCCCACTGAGTGACCCAGACACCCCAAAATAGTAGTCTTTTAATTATTGAGAATTCAAAATATCTTGCACTGCAGACCTCCATATCTCCTTCTCTCTCTCTCCCTCTCTCTCTCTCTCTTTTGGAAAAAATAAAATAAAAACAAAATTGCAGGAAATAATGTAACAGCACCTAACACATGTTATTAATGAAGATTAATATCTTAGCGTAGTTGCTTCAGACATGTGTCTTAAGAAAAGGTATAAAATGTAGCAGATTGTTTCAAAGTCCCTGGGCCACTCCCCTTTCTCCAACCCTAGAAAGAACCACCAACATGAATTTGATGTGGAGCCTTCAGTCCATGTTTTAAAACTTTAACTCAATTTGTATCTACCCACAGGAAAAATGCTATATTGTTATGTGGGTTTTCACTATTCATTCTTCCAGGTGAATTTTAGAATCATCTTATCTAAATCCCTGTGGACTCCTTTTCTTGGGTTTTTATTGGAGATGCATTAAAAGGATTTATTACTTTGGAGAGAATTGACATCTTTACATTATGAGTTTTTCCCTCTAGGGATGGAGTATGTTTTCCATTTATTCAAGCCTCCAACAACTCCCTTTGTAAAATATCTATTTTCCTTCTTGTTGGTACGGCACATTACTTGTCATGTCTGGGTAATTTACAATTTGTGTTGAGGTTAAGAATAGGATTTTATTTTGGTATTATAATTGCTAATTCATTCTTACTGACATAAAAGGAGGACGTTAATTTTTTAAATACATGTTTGGTAACTGGCCGTTTCACTACTCTTACTCTATTTTATACTGTAGTTTTTCAATGGAGTCTTTGTGTTTTCTTGGCAGACAGTGACAGGGTATACATAATACTAGAAACTTGCAAATAATGATAATTTGGTTTGTTTCCTACTGACAGTCACACTCCATTTTTTGGTTTTGTTTTGTTTTCTTATTCAGTGAGTTAGCAGACTTCAAGAACAATGTTAAATTATTTCAGCGATGTCTATTACATCATATCCAGTGAGTTATCTCTACCTTGTCCCTTTTACTTTTTTTCCCTTTTATTTTTTTTATTAACATATAACGTATTATTTGTTTCAGGGCTACAGGTCTGTGAATCATCAGTCTTACACAATTCACAGTGCTCCCCATAACACATCTCTCCAATGTCCATCCCCCAGCCACCTCATCCCTCCCACTCCCCCCTCTCCAGCAGCCCTCAGTTTGTTTCCTGAGATTAAGAGTCTCCTATGTTTTGTCTCCCTCTCTGGTTTCATCTTGTTTCTTTTTTAACCTCCCTTCCCCTATCTTCCTCTGTCTTGTTTCTCAAATTCCTGTATCACTGCGATCATATAATTGTCTTTCTCTGATTGACTTATTTCACGTAGCGTAATACCCGCTAGTCCCTGTCCCCTTTTCTTACAAGAACCTCCAGTACCGCGCTTGTTCATAGACGGTCAACAGCTGTTTGAGACAGGCTTTATCATGTTATTGTTTTCTCCTTTACAGGAATTAGAGGCTTTACCCCCAAATCTGTATGATGTATTTACAAAGCAGACTGGATTAAAAAGAAATTGGGGGGCGCCTGGGTGGCTCAGTTGGTTGGGCGATTGCCTTTGGCTCAGGTCATGATCCTGGAGTCCCTGGATGGAGCCCCACATCAGGCTCCTTGCTCAGCGGGAGGCCTGCTTCTCTCTCTCTCACTCCCCCTGCTTGTGTTCCCTCTCTGGCTGCATTTCTCTCTGTCAAATAAATAAATAAAATCTTAAAAAAAAAAAAAAGAAAGAAAGAAATTGGGACACATACGTTTTTTGATAATTAATTTTGCAAAACTGAAGATTCAACTATGATCAGCTCTTTTTTCAGTTATTTGTGTGGGGAAAAGCATGAGACTGGTTTTAGTTCAGGCTTTGAGTCTAGTTAATGGTTTCATTTGGGGCAAGTCCTCTTACTTCTCTGACTCTAAGCCTCCCCACTGTAAAATGGAGGATAAGATTATCTCTAAAATTTATTTCAATTTGTTAATAATTAAAGCCCTACTGGGGTGCCTGGGTGCTCAGTCAGTTGAGCGTCCAACTCCTAATCTTAGCCTGAGTCTTGATCTCAGGGCCATGAGTTCAAGGCTCCTGTTTGGCTCCATGCTGGGTGTGGAGCCTATGAAAGAAAGAAAAAGAAAAAGAAAAAGAAAGAGAAAGAGAAAGAGACAGAAAAGGGGAAGGGGAAAGGGAGAAAAAAGGAGGGAAAGAAGGAAAGAAAGAAAGAAGGAAAGAAAGAGAATGAAGGAGGGAAAAGAAGGAAGGAAGGGAAAGAGGAAGGAAGGGAGGAGGAGGGAGGGGGAAGAAAAGGAGGGAGGAAGGAAAGAAGGGAGGAAGGAAGGAAGAGGGAGAGAGGAAGGAAGAGGGAGGGAGGGAGGGAGGAAGGAGAAAAGAAAGGAAAAGAAAAGGAAAGGAAATAAAAGGAAAGAAAGTTGAAGCCCTACTTTAGAAACCTCTAATTTGGGTGCCTGGGTGGCTCAGTGGGTTAAAGCCTCTGCGTTCGGCTCAGTTCATGATCTCAGGGCCTGGGACCTAGGCCCACATCGGGCTCTCTGCTCAGTGGGGAGCCTGCTTCCTCCTCTCTCTCTGCCTACCTGTGATCTCTCTCTCTCTGTCAAATAAATAAGCAAAATCTTTAGAAACCTCTAATTTTTTGGTCAAACAGTCTTATGGAACTAACTGCACCCCAGAATTTGACAGGACTAAAGATTAAATGCTTAGGTTGAGTATATAGGAAACTGAACTGAAAATCATAGTTCAAGATAAGTAGACTGTAAACCTACATGAAGTTCACGGCTAAAAAAGATCTTTTACGTGCTTTTATTTATTTATTTTAAGTAATCTCTACACCCATCGTGGAGTTTGAACTCAACCTAGAGATGAAGAGTCGCGGACTCTACTGACTGAGCCAGCCAGGAGCTCCATGGCTAAAGCTTTAAAATAATAACTCCTACTTAGTGAGCATTTACTGTGTCCTAGGAATACATGTTTTACTTACACTATGCCTAGTAACTGCTTGTAACAGCCCTATGAAGTCAGGAAAATCATGATTCCCATGTTACAGCTGAGGAAATAGAGGAGTGGTGGGGTGGGAACTCTGTAGATTAGCTCACCCAGCACCCCGTCCGTTTCCCTTCCGTGCACCCTTTTTCCTATTCACACAGCTGGCAAAACTCAAGTCCATAGTTCCCAGGCTCCCTCCCAAGTAAGATTCTGGATTTGTCTTCGCTTTCATCCATCGGCTGTGCTGGTCAGAGGCTGGATTTTGAAATGGAATCAGGCAGGGAGAGATGCAGAATGCCAGACTGCTTTTAACAGATTCTTGGGGCGCCTGGGTGGCTCAGTTAAGGTTAAGCAACTGCCTTCGGCTCAGGTCATGATCCTGGAGACCCGGGATTGAGCCCCACATCGGGCTCCCTGCTCCGTGGGAAGCCTGCTTCTCCCTCTCTCACTCCCCCTGCTTGTGTTCCCTCTCTAGCTGTGTTTCTCTCTGTCAAATAAATAAATAAAATCTTTAAAACAAAAACAAAAACAAAAACAGATTCTTGTGGCTCCTTTGCCTGAAGGCGTGGCTTCCTGTTCCCTAGATCACAGTCAGGACAGGGGGTCCCAGCCCCTCTGGTTGGGGAGGCAACTTCCTGAATCTCCAGATTATGGCACAGAAGTCAATTTCTTCCATGGGCCTGCTTCTGCAGTGCCCTACCGGAAGCCCTCTAGTGAATTTCTATCAGTGATGTGGGTTCTAGTCCCATCCCTGCCCTTTAATGGCTGAATACTCTGAGCGAGTCCATGTCGCAGGTTCTTTGCTGTTTCGTCTTTGCCATGAGGGAATACAGCATCACTTCTGGCTCTCCCATTCCATGATTATCGGCAGCCCAGAAGAGCATGAAATGCCTGGGACTCACACTGCCTCCTCGGTAGGTCACAGGAAGCCAATTCCACACCTGCCCATAGCAAGGTGATTTCTAGTGCCCGAGGCTTGGGTCTAACCTATGCGGCAGAATGCTCTGTGGTGGGCCTGGAATCCAGACCCCTCCCTGGACAGGGCCTTGAACCTTCGGAGCCCCCCACTGAAGGTGGGGAGAGTGTAACACCAGCAGGACTTAGCTTCGTGAGGAAGCTGCCAAGATGACCAAGCTGAGGGTTGTGAAGCCAAGCAAAAGGTCAGGAAACTGGAAAATTGGGACAGGACCACGGAGAATTCTGAGGGCAGAGGTCATTCACAAGTCAGGGCTGGCAGCCAAGAAGTCTAGCCGGAGGCCAAGGAGTCAACTCTTAGGAAAGCTGCAGTCCAAGCAAAGATGAAGAAGGCAGTCAGGCCTCACAGGGAGGACAAAGGATTCAGGGTCCAGGTTGTGACTTGGGCGGGGGGAGGGGGCTCATCCACCCTCCACTTGCTTGCTCAGACCCAACTGAGCCAGCACCCTACATGGTGGGGAAGCTCTGATGGACATGAATGGGGTAGGACCTTCGCAGTCACACCGGAGCATATGCTGTCTCGGAAGATACGTTTCCAGCCCCAGTGATAAGCAGGAATTGTTTTTGTTTGTTTGTTTGTTAAGATTTTTTTATTTATTTGACAAAGAGAGAAACACAGCCAGAGAGGGAACACAAGCAGGGGGAGTGTGAGAGGGAGAAGCAGGCTTCCCGCCGAGCAGGGAGCCCGATGTGGGACTCCATCCCGGGTCTCCAGGATCATGACCTGAGCCAAAGGCAGTCGCTTAACCAACTGAGTCACCCAGGCGCCCCAGGAATTGTTGTTGTTGTTTTTTTTTTTAAAGATTTTATTTATTTGACACACAGAAACACAGCCAGAGAGGGAACACAAGCAGGGGGAGTGAGAGAGGGAGAAGCAGGCTTCCCGCTGAGCAGGGAGCCTGATGTGGGGCTCGATCCCGGGTCTCCAGGATCATGACCTGAGCCGAAGGCAGTCGCTTAACCAACTGAGCCACCCAGGCGCCCCCCCAGGAATTGTTTTTATAAGTGAGCAAATCAGTTGCATTTGGGGAGAATGGTTCTAGCTGACAGGAGACAAAACCAGGTGCAGTTGAATTCTGGCAAATTGTCGAGGGGGCGGGTCGTGCTCCAGCCGTGGAAGGGTGGACTTCTAGGGTCTCACATCATTCAGGGAGGGTGAAGAGCCACTCTCACATTCGCCCATGCACCTTCACGGTTGTTCTCCCCATGCTTAGGGTTCTGTCCCCCACCCCTTCTACCCACACCAACTCCCTAAACGCAATCCTTTCAATCTGCTCTCAGATGGAAAGGATCAGCATCCTTCCCAAGATACAAATGACTAAAATAACACAATTTGTTTCCCTTCCCGGAGGTTGTCACCTTTTTCTGAGCAAACTAGCTGATGATGAATTTAGAATATCAGGGGAAGACAGCGGGACAGGGACCAAGTTAATGAAATCTTACCATGAAGGACATACAGTCGATCTGCATTACTCACCGATTCAGGGCTTGTGAGTTTGTCTACCTGTTAAAATTCACTGGTGACCCCAAAACCAGGACTCCACAGGAATGTTGTGGTCGCTCCCAGACATGCACCAAGTGGAGAAGCCTTGAGCCCCTCAGCAGGCACGTTCCCAGCTGAGGCTGAACAACCCTCTCTGCCTTCTTGTTCCAGCTTGAAGACTATAAACACCTGTCTTCTTCCTGGTGTATGCCGTGCCCCGCTTTGTGGGCTTATTGGTGGTGATTTCAGTGTTGGACGGCCCCAAATGTGTTGCGGATGACGTGCTGCCTCACGGCCCCAAGTGTAAGCGGGCCACCAGGTGCTTTAGGGAGCAAGCACGTGTTAGAGAATTTTCCTTCAGGCGTGAGCTACGGCACCGTTGGCTGGGGGTGCCCACTGAATGAGTCACCGCCATACTAAGTAAGGTGCTCTTAGATGGAAAGGTTATGTATTGATGGACTAATGAAGATTTCAGGACCAGAAGCTCAAAGGAAGCTAACTCTGCATTTCCCCAGTAGCGATAGTATTCGCTTAAGCATGGCTTATGGTGATTTTATAAGGCATAACTACCCGGAATGAAATGGGCTGCCCTTAGTACTGGGTCTCCCTCCAAACTCTTCCGCCCCTCACCACTATAACTGGGAGCTGCCTGCAGAGACTTCGTGCATGGTCCTTGCCAAGAATTACAATGAAAGTGTGTGCAAACATTTTTCAAGATTTTTACTTCTTAGGGGCGCCTGGGTGGCTCAGTTTGGTTAAGCGACTGCCTTCGGCTCAGGTCATGATCCTGGAGATCCGGGATCGAGCCCCACATCGGGCTCCCTGCTCAGCGGGAGGCCTGCTTCTCCCTCTCTCACTCCCCCTGCTTGTGCTCCCTCTCTCGCTGTCTTTCTCTCTGTCAAATAAATAAAATCTTTAAAAAAAAGAAAAAAGATTTTTACTTCCTAACCTCTGTATAGACATGGCCAAAAGTTCTCATTGATAAGCCTTGAATTTGACGGCCCTCTTAGGATTGGATGTGACGTTCCATAAACTAAGAGAAAAAAAGCAGTATTGTAGTAATTCTGAAATTGTTTCACCTGTCCTATAGCTTAAGGGGATTTCTCCCCCATGAACAGACACCTGATGAATATAAAACTCCGGAATGAGGTGGGGTGCCTGGGTGGCTCAGCGGGTTAAGCCTCTGCCTTGGCTCAGGTCAAGAACTCAGGGTCCTGGGATTGAGGCCCGCATTGGGCTCTCTGCTCGGTGGGGAGCCTGCTTCCTCCCCTCTCTCTGCCTGCCTCTCTGCCTACTTGTGATCTCTCTCTCTCTGTCAAATAAATAAATAAATAGATAGATAAATTTAAAAAAAAAATCCACCTCTGGAATGGGGCTCCTAAGTAGTGAATAATTTCACTGAAAAGCATTCACCAGAGTTTCTACATGGAGTCCTAAGCAGCAAGCTGGGTCTGGGGCAGAGCTGGGTGAGCCAAAGTTCACACGGGAGTCCTTGCTCCTAATCTAGTAATGGTAGAGGGTTTGATTCAGTCACCAACAGAGGAAACCTTGCTTTGCTTCTTCCTTAGTCTGCACTGTCTCTCCCCTTCCAGAATCCTCCTGACTGGTCCCGAGCCTGGTAACACTGACAAGAACAAATGCCAGTGAGGCCGGTAGATGGGCCTTCTTAATCCTTAGTGCACGCAGCCTAAGGCAAGGATCATGTATTGGTTTCTAAGCAGTGACACCAGGTAATTCACTTCCCAAGATCCTTCAAGTGTTTTGTGAGGATTTGAGGAGCTCAAATGTTAGCTGAAAGTTTTGCTTTCCTGGAGGGAAAGGCCTTTCAAGGTGACAAGGAGTCTCTTTTCATTGTATTTCCCTGTTAAGTTGTAGTGAATGTCTTGTCTTTGCATGTAAATTCATGGGACGAAAAGGAGGCTTTTTAATTAGCATTCAGTGCTCTTAAATGCCACATGTTCTGAACTCCACATCCTGGACACACAATTCTCACAGAAAAGCACTGAAAGGCCTCTCAGGGCCGCTTCCCCCAGCCAGGGGGCCCTTTGGGCCTGTACTCCCTCAGGCCACCCTCAGGGGCCTCCTCCTGGGCATCAACCTCTCCCAGCTAAGCAACTTATGTGGCTGAGTCCAGGGAGGAATTTGTAAGGGGGCCCAGGGGTCAGGCGCCTTCCAGTTTTCTGCTTAGTGACACGCTTTCTCACACAAAGGTCGAGAGTTAGGGCCTCACCAAATCATCCTTCGAGATGAGCTGCTAAGAATGTTTTCTTAACAAGAGTCCTTTTCTTCTCCCTTGAGACCCTGAGAGTTTGAACCTCAGACCTTTCAGTCCCTCGACAGAAGCCATAAACCACAAGTGTGCTGTGTGCTGAAAGGATGTGCAAGTGATCGGCCCTTCGATCTTCCCCTCAGCTGGCCACTTGGGCAGTCTGCCCACACGGGCGGGGGGAGAAGAGGGGACAGCTTCCTTGGCCACCAGGGAGCCATCAGGACCAAGTGGCCTCCAGCAGGCCGGCTCAAGCGCCCGTCCCCAGAACCCTGCCACACGCAGCGCCCGGCTCTGTGTTTGTGGACGGCCTGCTTGTGTGACGCATTCTGGTCCTCCCAGGGGCCTTTGTGAGGAGTCTTCTGCGGCCGTTGCTGTGAGACAAATGGCCCAGCGGCCACTCCACGGGGACACAGCAGTGCCCGCGTAGACATGAAGGGCCTGGCCCACTAGGAGTGAGGCCCGCTTGGGCTCCCTCCCAAAGCCGGCAGGCACAGGCTGAAGAGAAGTGACCACCGCACAGATTTCCCTCCTTCTTTCTTTTATTTTTTAATGGATTTGCAGCAATGTTTAGCAAATGTTAAAATCTGTGGGGTGGGGTGAGGGGTTTCTTCATTTTGGAAATAGAGAAAAGCCCACAGAAAGGGTAGGAGGGTAAACGGAGGGGAGGAAGGGTGCAGGTGGTGCCCCCCTGAGCAGGTGAGGGCCCTTCCTGTCCTTGGGGGCCGCTCAGTGCTGAGGAGCTGGGCGGGGGGGGGGGGTCGTCAGCCAAGGGGCAGCGCGGGTCCTGCTCTGCTACTCGGTCTGAAAGCAGCAGCACTGGGGCCTCCCCCACACACTTCCCCTCTGCGTGCACTGCTCCCAACATGCCTTTCACTCTCTCTGTTCCCGTACTTGCAAGACAAGCGGAAGGAGCCTGTGACCAAGGGTGCTCTGGATGGTCACAGGGGACCCAAAGGGGCAGCTCGATTCTAGAGAACAGGGCAAGGGGCCAAACACTAGGGCCCGGCACATGAGGAAGGGACTCTTGTTCTCTCTTGGGTTCTGCTCACTTCCCCAACACCTAACGTTCTCTCCTCATAGCCTCTGTCTTTGGCCGTAGAATTTTTCTTCTCTCAAAAGGCGACTGTCCTCAAGGTAGGATAACACTTTTAAAATTGTGACCATGGAAACCACATTGTCCAAACATCAAATCAGAATGTTTTACAAAGCACTTTCCCTATCTTTTTTTTATTCAGTGAATTGTTTTCTAGAAATCTTTTCCATCATCAAAATAATACACATTGTAAAAAAAATTTTTTTTAATAAAACTATAAAAGGAAATCTACCCCAGCCTACCCAACGACATCATCCCCTCCCAAACTTTGAAGGAAATATAAGCACCGTCCACAAAGTGTGGTGTGTCCTTCCCAGGTGTTTCTTTCTGAGTGCATGTGTCTGTGTGTGCATTTTAACAAAAACATATTCATTTATTCAATTTATTTTTCATTTACTAAATTAGAATCATCTTTCCAAGAAGACAGTCTTTTTTCAGTCTATGAATATTACATGAAAAATCTTTAAAAGTTACATTTCATTTACTGCACGTTTAACAGATGATCTTGCTTTTGTTATTGTCCTTGGTCTTTGTTAAGCTGAACAAAATTACAGGAAGTCGGGGATTTTCTATCAGCAATTTCAACGGTGATGGAAATGTTCTCTATCTGTGCCGTCCAATATGGCGGCCACTACGGTGTCTGTTGAGCTCCTGACCTGTGACTAGTGCTACTGAGGATATAAATGTTTATTTAACTTTAATTAATTTAGATGCTAATTTAAATAGCTACATGCAGGGCGCCTGGGTGGCTCAGTTGGTTAAGCGACTGCCTTCGGCTCAGGTCATGATCTCGGAGACCCAGGATCGAATCCCACATCGGGCTCCCTGCTCGGCGGGAAGCCTGCTTCTCCCTCTCTCACTCCCCCTGCTTGTGTTCTCTCTCTGGCTGTGTTTCTCTCTGTCAAATAAATAAAATCTTAAAAAAAAAAAAACCTCTTAAAAAAAAATAGCTACATGCAGCTAGTGGAGCCTGTACCGGAGAGCTCATTTCTAGATTTTGGATGATTCCATCATCTACTCCTAGAGGAGTTATAGGAATAAACTCTGAAGTCAGACTTCCTCAGTTTGAACCACAAGTCCTTCCATCACCACTGGTGTGACTCTGGAAAGCCCTCTGAGCCGCAGCCTGCTCATCTGTAAACCGAGGGTAATAGTAGAAATACCTTCTTGTGTTGTTATGAGGACTCTGTGAGTTAATACTTGTAAAGCAGTTGAACACATACATGTGCAATAATTATTGGATATATAATTCCTTCCTAAGAATAGGAATGGAAGGGGAAAGCACTGGGGGTGAGGGTAGGGAAGGAGGTTGGAGAGAAGTACTTTCAAATGAATAAAAGGGTGCTTTTCTTCTGTCAGGAACGGTGGGTCAGCGTGCTAACAAATCACAATAGGTTCTCCACTGTGGAGACCTTACCTCGAACACGGACTCTGAGAGATAGGGCAGTGAGCACAAAGGACCATCTGGGAAACTTCAGCCACCTACGGAAACCTCCTTTCCCCAGAGGGTGCCTCCCCTGCGGAGCTGTTCACAACCAGAGCCCGACCTGTACCCCGCCTGCCCCCCTCCGAACCCCCACAAGACAAAGGCCTGCTGAGCAGTCACCCTGCCCACCTCGGCCTCCCAATCACGGCCTCCCGCCAGGCATGCGCCAGCGTTCCCACCCCCAGAGCAGTCCCCGCCCTGTGGCCCTCAAGGCTAATTCTAGTAAAGGGCAACGCAAGCGGAATATCACTCTCTCCAAGAAACGGGGCCCTTCTCCCACTGAGCAGAGTCTGTACACTTAGGATAAATTAATGGCGTGAAGGACAGATTTTTCTCTCAGAACATGTCTGAGGGGTTTACGACAGATTCGTTCAGACCGTTGGCCCTCCCTCCCACATGAACACACAACCCGTGCCCAGGACGTTTGGAATGTGTCTCTCTGGCTATCGCCACCTCCTGGATCACACCACCGCTGGCAGCAGATAGCAACAGCGATCTGTCTCTCTCGTCCCTACCCAGTGAGCGATGCGTGAATGAATGCATAAATGAATGAATGATAACTGAGTGAGTCCCTGAAAACCATTATTCTAGAATACACGTACTCTGAACATCAACCTTCTGCACAAATAGAATTTACACTCTGTCTTGGGTAAGTGCAGATTGTCAAGAACGTCAAGAAACATTCTCTCATCTTAGGAAAAGGAACCAGTGCCAGACGGGCCGTCAGAAAGCCTGGGTTCGAGTTCCAGCTCTGCCCACTGGCCTAGAGCCTCAACTTCCTTTTTCTGTCAAATGTGGGAGAGTTACATTCAGGATGCCTCGAAGTTCACACATCGGACACGGCCTGGGCTCCCCAAGGTGAGCAGATCCTACGCACCAGGTTGCAATTTTCTCTGCCAGGAGGCCCTGGGGAAGCCCGTTTCAAGAGAGGCAGGACCGTGCTGGCTCTCACTACTGCTTCTAAGGGGATCAGTTATCCCAGTGGTGCAACAGGAAGGTCCCAGCAGTTGTCTTCTTGGGGACCAAGCCACCCCTGCAGACACTGTTAGAGCTCGAATCACCTCGCTGGCTTCTGAGGCAGGATTTCCATCCACAAACCCCATTCAGAGGCTTTCTGGAAGCTTCTGAGCAGCTGCAATGAAGCAGGCTGCCTCTTTCCCACCCAGTGTCCCAGAGGGAAATGACATTCACCAAGAATTTGGACAAACTCTTTTTTTTTTTTTAAAGATTTTATTTATTTGACAGAGAGAAACACAGCCAGAGAGGGAACACAAGCAGGGGGAGTGAGAGAGGGAGAAGCAGGCTTCCCGCTGATCAGGGAGCCCGATGTGGGGCTCAATCCCAGATCTCCGGGATCATGACCTGAGCCAAAGGCAGTCGCTTAACCAACTGAGCCACCCAGGTGCCCCATGGACAAACTCTTTTTTAGGAGAAGAAACAGCGTGAAAATTGCACAGATACTTGTTCCTTAAAACATATGAGAAGCAAACTGCAGGAAGTGGTAGACTCGGGATATAAACACATCATTTGCCGTCTTATTATCTCATTTTTCAGTGGAGCTGACAAGACAGCTGTCTGTTACTACAGGGGCACACCAGGAAATGTTCAGCTGCCAAACGGAGAAGAGCGAGTGAGGGATTAGCAGCCCTGTTCCCGCCACACAAACAGAATTCTTGCACCTGGTCGTCCCGCAGTGAGATTTCTCATCTTCGTAGGGATGTTCCTTAAATCCCATTTACCAAGAAACAAAAATAACCCAAAAAGGTGCCTTAATGTCATTGTAATTACAAGTATTAGTTAATCACCATTTTGCAGTTTTCAGCCTAGATTAAACTAATTGGTGGTGGTTTTCACTGCATCACACTAATCTTTTATTTGGCTTCTTTCATGTTGTAAATTTGCTATTTTATGTTGCAAGTCAAAAGTGTTCTTAAACATGGAAGATCAATAAGGGTTTAATCCTCCTGAACGCCGCCATCATGAATGATGCTGGCTCACTAAGGCGATCTCTTTGCAAGGCGACAAGCCACCTAGAGGCATGACATTTCAAAGAAAGTCAATAACTGGCTTCCCAGCTTCACTTTCCAATGTGGAGGGGGTGGGGGGAGAGATGGGGTAGAGGAGCCAGCTCCTTGAGCCACAGCACCACAGAGATCCTGAGTCTGAAGAGGCTGCAGGAGAGGGGGAAGCCCTAAATGGCCTCCTTGTTCCCACCAGGAATAAACTCCCTTCCTTCACGCCAAGCCCCAGGGAGGCATCTAGCAGGAGGAAAAAGTGAGTCTTAGATCCCCTGAAACCTACCCTTGCATAGGAATCTTGGAATGAATAGAAAAGCAAATTCATCCTGGAGGCTTGTGGCTTGTAGTATTAGGGAAGAGAACCGAGAGTGTTAACTCTTAGTTCCTCTGTTGACATTTCCAAGGTTTCTCTGCACCAACCCTTGATATAAACAACAGTGAGCCCAATGCAGGCCCTGCAGTGGCTCCTCGTGGTCTGAGAGCACCCACCACTCTGCCTGGATGCCTCAGGTATGTTTAGTTCTCCAGAGGGACAGGAGGCAGATGGAGGCAACCATCAAAAGAACACACAAGGGGGGGCACCTGGGTGGCTCAGTCGGTTAAGTGTCTGCCCTTGGCTCAGGTCATGATCCCGAGGTCCTGGAATCGAGTCCGCATGGGGCTCCCTGCTCAGCGAGGAGTCTGCTTCTCCCTTTCCCTCTTCCCCTCCTCTCTCTTGTGCACACTGTCTCTCTAATACATAAATAAAAGCTTAAAAAAAAAAAAAGAATACACAAGAGGGTGGAGAGGCAACTGCGAGAAGTCAGATAGAACTAGAACTCACTGTGGCGTGGAGGAATGAAGGCAGAGGAGGCTGGATCCAGAGAAGAGAAGTCCTCGAAGGCCCTTCTAAGGTACCCTGCCTTCGTCCTCCACTTGATGGAGAAGAGTCAGACAGCACCAGGGAAGTTGGGCGTAATGTATTCCTCCGGCATGAATTTGAAGAGGCTGAGAGGGGAAAGCCTAGGAGGCTGTTGGGGTCCTCCAAGTTGGATATAGCGAGGCGAATCTGCCAGGCAGTGAGCGTGGATGAGAAAGGGGCCCCGTGGAACTTCAAGACATAGCTTTGATGAGACACCACCAACTGGACATAGGGAAGAGGGGCTGGATCACCTGCTTGAACCCGTGGTGAAGAATGGTACCACTGTAAAGATGAGGAATTCAGTAGAAGAATGAACTAGGGCATAGGAAGAGATGATTTCTGCCATTTGTGCATGCCGACATGCAGGTACTGTGGGGCAGCCCGCGTGGAGATGTCTGTCAGAAAGACTATTATGAGCACGCAGGTGCCTGGTGCTCAAAGGGAGTTCATATAGATTCGGTAGTTAGCGGGAGAGCTCTTCTGCACTTCCGTGAAAAGAGGTAGTGGTCATACCCACAGGGCTTAGTAAAATCACTAAGGGACCATGGATTGTGAGACTAAACACAGTTTTACAAGAAAGGTAATGGGTGCCTGGGTGGCTCAGTCGTTAAGCGTTTGACTACAGCTCAGGTCATGATTCCAGGGTCCTCTTCCACTCTCCCTGTTTGTGTTCTCTCTTTCACCATCTCTCTTTCTGTGTCAAATAAATAAATAAAATCTTACAAATAAATAAATAAACAAATAAACAAAAGTAAAGTAATACTACTCATTATGGACTGAATGTTTGGTTCCCCCTCATATCCCGCCCCAAATTCATATGTTGAAATGCTGATCTCCAATGTGATGGTTTTACGAGGAGGGATGAAGGGTCTTTGGGAGGTGATCAGGTCAGGAGGCCCTCAGGGAAGAGAACACCCCCCACCTGAGGGCTGCCTCCCCACTTTTGCCATGCAAGGACGCCGGGGGAAGATGGCCGTCCATGAACCAGGAGGAAGGCCTTCACCAGACTGAGCCTTGATCTTGATCTTGGACTTCCCAGCCTCCAGAACTGTGAGAAAGAAACGTCTGTTGTTTAAATTGCCCGGTCTTCGGTGTCTCTTCTACAGCAGGACTAAGCTCCACTCTTTAAAACCAGAAAGAAGAGGCAGCAAAGAAGACCGATTCTCCAGAAGCTGGTGGGGAGTCCAGTGTTCAGGAAGGACATTGGCAACAGAGCCACCTGCCAGGCTTCGTGCTCCTGGAGTGGAGGTTGCCGGGGCTGCATCCCAGAGAGGGCTCCCCGTTTCTGGGGGTGGAGGAGTGGCGCCCGGTGGGGAAGAGCCGGGGCAATGAGCAGGAGTGCAGGACCATCCGGAGAAGAGCAGAGCCGGAGAGGGTGCGGACTACAGAGAGACTTTCCAAAGACTGGGGTAGGAAAGAAAGACCCACACGGCGATGCAGGATGAAGGGAGGACTTCTGTCTCACCCTGAACCTGCCTATGAGCTAGAGGCAGGGCGGCAGTGAAGGGTGAGAGGAACAAGAGGGTGGTAATGCGGAGCCCAGGGGCAGCTGCTGGCCGGGTACTGGTACGAACTCCCGGGCTCTGGGAGGATTAGCGGAAGGCCTTGCTGCCTTGTTTCATGCTTGCATCTGCTTGTGCACTTCTCTCCACTGGCAGGGCCCCCTTTTGTTCCTCCTCCCCCATCACCTCCAAACTAGAATCCACATCCTTCAAGGCTCCCTTATGTGCCCCTTTTTCTGAAGTCCACTGATGCCTCTAGACGCCCATGATGTCTCCCTTCATGGCAACCTTGGCATTTCATCTGTTCTTACTCGTGGCTCAACCACAAGAAAATCGGGATAGGAATCAGGATGTCTCCACTCCTGGCTATTTGGCTCTTTGAAAGGCAGAATCATACGCTGAGTCACGTTTGACCTTCCCCCACCCGCTCACATGGTCCGAACAGCATGCTGCACCACGGGGCATTCAAAGATCGTCTTCAAAAGATCGAATGCCTAACCAGAAACTGTATTTACTCTCCTGCCGGCTTCAACTACTTCTGATCCACTTCCCGCTATCATCAATTTCTCTTTTCTAAAAATATAAGATGATTTCCATTTAGCTCGAACTCCTTACATAAAATGTACTGGAAAACTAAATGCGCTGTGATCAAAGACATGTACAAAAATATCTGAATGATCTTTGCCACCCAGGGCAAGTCATGTAACCTCTAGGAGGATGGTTCCTCAATCAGTAAAGTGAGAAGAATAATAAAACCTCCTTTAGTGCTCTTTCGATCATTAAATGAGATAATACACGTACAATGTTTAGCATGACATCTTGCATATAGTAACAGCTTAATAATAGTTGTTATTATTAGTATTATTATTATTAGCCAACTACACAGTCTCTGAGACCTATTGTGGCATGTTCGATGATTCGTTCTCCCCCCATGCAGATAATTAAAAGTAAACCGTACCTATAAAACATGCCCATATTTAATAATGCTCCATAGCCATGAAGTTAGGGTTAATCCTATACTTAAAATGTAAAGTAGGGGGGGAAAGAAGCCAGAACTTGAAGCAAACTAAGAAAACAACCCTTCCATATTTCTTTCTGTAAACACTTCTAATGTAATTAAGGCTATAGTATAGCTCATTCATTTGTTCACTACACACTTTGTGAGCACTTTGAACGTGCAGAATGCTCTGGAAGGAGCCACAAGGGAACATGGGGTGAATAAAACCCGAGGTTGGCTCTGAGGTGTTATGGGGTGGAGAAGACACAAACAGGACCACACCAAATCCAGTGTTCTGTGATATAAAACGGTCCTGGAGGAGGCACTAGGACAGGGCCAGAAAGGAGGGCAGAGGGGAATGGAACAATCACATTAAATAAAGACCTTTTGTTACATAAAGTCACATTAACAAAGTAACAAAGATTCTGCACCATCCATTTAGAACCAGAAGCCTGAGCAGCTTGCCTTTGACCATTCTGCATTAAGGAAAAATTCCTTGTTCCTCTGAATTGCCTTCTCTCCTTCACTCAAATTCTTCACAAAGGTGGGGAAAGGGACAGGCTTGCCCACAGTTAGCACCCAACAGGGCTTGGGGAGACCAGTTTCAAGGGAACCCCCCATTATTAAACCAGATGGGTTCATCGGCCCTCAGGGGTGTATAGGATTTCTTTAGGAAAGGTTGATGCTGTTTTTTTCTTTTTTTTCCCTCTTTTTTTTCCCCCCAAGTCCTCAGAAGAGCCAACAGAGAAAAACAGAGTTTTCGAAACCATCTGCAATTTGGAATACAGACTTGAGCTTTGGGTTTTTTGAGAGGGGAGAGTAAGCAAACTGTGCGACTCTAATTAACGGCGTGGACCAGAGGACCCATGAAGAAAACCTTCAGCTTTTGGTTCATTGGGGGCTTTCCTCTTCTGCCTGTCAGGGCTTCCTGGGTATGAAGCAGAGGGGCTTTTGGGAAATGGTTGGTGGGGGCAGAGACTGTTGAGGAACAGTGCTGCAGGCCACTTGTGTGGTCTGTGGCCCAGGGGCATCCATGACAGTATTTCCCCAGGGAACCGGAAGCTTCTACCTTTGAAAGTCTTGGTGCAAGAGGAGTGTTCCATTCCCCTTCAAAACAAACTCATTAACAAACAAAAAAACAAAAAAACACCCACAAAAAAATGCTCTTGGCCTTAAAATGTCTAAACTCACCATGTGTTGGTGACAGTTTTGAATTACTCATGTCAGCACAAGCTTTTGATGTTCTTAATAGAAGCTTTAGAGCATAATGAAGACTATTTGCAGATACCTTGAGTTTTTTAAATTAATATGAAATTTATTAGAGGAACACATTTTAACTAATTCTGAAACCATAAAGTTCATGTAGAAACCTTATGATTCTATTTATAAATGGAGAAAATTTTAACCATCAGTTTCAAGGAGATTTAAGCTCTGTCAACTAAACTTACATAAACTAAATTCTCCCAAGCAGTCTCATTTACAAACTCAATTAATTAAATTCCATCAGAAATTCAAATTCTATCATATATTTAATATATTTGATCATTTTTAGGGCTCCAAATACTTCTAACAAGCAAAAATGTTCTCAAGTGCTTACATGACTCTAGCAAAATATAACCAAAGTGAATCTCAAGTCCTCTTAAGCATTCCAGAATGGTTTCCAAAGGTCTCTTTACATGCTTCAACTAATGGTTAGAAATTACACTCTTTAAGTTGGGATTGCAATTCTCTAAGAGGCCAAAACCTCCCTTACAAATATTTAAAATACCGAACAATGTACATCACACTTAAGATTATAAAACTCTCTTCCAAAACCAAAAACAAAAACAAACAAAACAAAAACCTCTCTTTCTGAGCTTACATAAAATGCTAACTCTGTAGATCTGATCAAGTTCATCATGTCTCTAAGTTAACTCTAAACCTCAACAGCATTAAAACTTCCACTAAAGGAGGACCTGGGTGGCACCTGACTCTGGGTTTTGGCTCAGGTCATGATGTCAGGGTCGTGAGATCGAGCCCCACATTGGACGCTATGTTGGGCATGGAGCCTGCCGAAGATTCTCTCACTTCCTCTCCCTCTGCCCCTCCTCTCCCACTGCTCATGCACTCTCTCTCTAAAAAATAAAATGAAATAAATTTTTTAAAAAGATGTATCATTACCAGGTGTCTCTGCACTCCAGATCCTGCCCATTTGCTTATCACTTTACTGGATAGAGTAACTGATTCACGCCTGATTCTATTCTGAGTGTTTTTCTTGTTCTTCCAGTCTGACCAGGTCATGACTTATAAATATCTAAACGACATTTTTATAAAAGTCTGCCTATCTCCATTGCCTTCATCTGGCTCTACCTATAACTTGACCAAAGCGATAGCCCCACCCCTCACATGAGTCACCTTATCTCACAAGATGTGGGAAGGTCGACGTGGGCTCTCTTCCTCTCCTCAAGAGACTCACCTCAAGCCGATTGTCTGTTTGTTCCCCCAGGGCTTCACCCAAGGGCAGGCAGGGCAGACCAAGCCAGGCGAGAAGTGCTCTTGTTAACAACACTGCCTCTCAGACCTAACCATGCGGGTGATGATGACCTAGGGACTCCTGAGCGTGCGGGTGATGGTGACTTAGGCCCTCCTTCATGCAGATTCCGGTGAGGTAGGTCTGGGCTGAGGCCCTAGGCTCCTCACGCCCGACAACCTCTGGTCATCCTGGTGGTACTTGGTCTTCAGACCACACTTCGCATATGGAGTTGGATAGTTGGTATGTCAGAGGAATGGTCCATCTGGCCCCCAAATTATGTACAGAAACATCCAGTTTTACCTCACTAAATCCTTCTCTCTTGTCAGTCAGCAGTCCTCAGGTCCTTCTCTGTTTCTCTCACACACACGGACGGACACACACCCTATGTCGGTTCTCTGTCCCTTTCCAAAGCTGCCAGTAAGAATCTCATACATTAGCCACCTTAAGAGTACTATGTGGAGTTGGAAAGAGGGTTTTATAGAGGAAGGACACAGACTTCAGCTATGTGTTAATAATAATACTCACCAATTACGGTGCACTCATTACATGCCAATCACAAGAGCTATTTCTCTCACACAATATAATCCTGTGAAAAAGGGGTATTATTACTTACATTTTAAGGGATGAGGATTCTGAGGCACAGAAACATTATAGTAACTTTCCCTGGTCAGATAGCTGGTACAGGACGGTCTGGTCCCTAGTCGGACACTCTTCGAAGCTCATTCTACCAGGAGGCCTTGTGACTAACTTTGATAAAATTGATAAAATGTAGCAGAAGTGACTTCTAAGCACTGACCTCAGGAGGCTTGACGCTTCTGCTCCAGCCTTCTTAGAACACAGTTGCCTGGTGAACAAAATCCATCTCCCCTCCCTGAGGATGAGAGACTTCATGGAGAGGGGGGCCCAGTTATCCTGATTGTTCCAGCAAACAGAGGAGGCCAGCGAGACCATCTGGGACACACACACACACACACACACACACACACACACACACACACACACACACCCCCCTGCCAATCTACCGGCTGATGCAGACCCGTGAGTGAACCCAGCCAGGACCTCTTGGGGCCAGGATGAGCCTGCCCAGCTGAGCCCAGCCTAAATGAGGAAATACAAAGTTACTCTTTTAAGACACACACACACACACACACACACACACACACACACACACACACACAGTGCTTTGTTACATGACAGTAGGAAAGTGAGCCAAGATTTGAGTTCCGAGGATATTGCAGTTTAAACCTCTTCTGGGCCCAAAGTCAGAACCCACAAAACCCTAACGTGAAGCACCAAGAAGGATTGAGTCCCACCTCAGGCCTAGTGTAACCCACATGTCACTACCGGTTTTCCTGTCTTGAAGGGACTGCCTTCTCTACTTTCTGGGTTCCAGTTTCCATTCAATACCACCCCTTCTTCTCTTCTTGGAGCTCCCTCCCAGTAATCTTCATGCGAGGTTTAAGTTCTGGTCCTCCTTTCACATTCTAGGCCAGTGTTTCTTACATCTAAGTCAGTTTAACAATCCTCTTGGATTAGGTCCAGCCTAAGGAACACAGTGGTGATATTATCACAATGATGCCACAGACAGACCCGGGCCAGGAGCCCCGGTTTGTAGCAGAGGACAATGTACGGAGTGATCCAGTCCCAGTGTGTACCCCCAAACTCATATAACACTATGTGTCAACTCTACTCAAATTAAAAAAAAAAAAAATTCTGAGGATTTGTTAAAATGCAGCCTCTGGTCTGGTGCCCTGGGGTAGGACCTGAGATTCGGCTCCTGGGGAATGCTGACACTGTCGCCTGGGGATCACAGCTTGAGTGGCAAGGCTCCAGGCTACTTTGTGAAGCAACTGGGGCCCAGTGCCACCATTCCTGGGAACAATGGCCACAGCTGCTGGTGGAGGTGGGGTGGCCTCCCCAGCCAGGGAGAGAGCCTCCGCCTTCAGTCCTCACACACAGTGTGGAGTCAGGTGCCGCTATGAACTCATCCTGCCTGACCCAGGGAATAATGTAAAAGAGAATGGAAGAAAGAGATTCCATTTGCACAGCATTTGTTCAGTAGTACGACAAGTGTTTACTGAGCACCTGTTGTGACAGTCTCTAGGTGGGGCACCCCAGGACACCCTCTTCTGGGGGCCCAGACCCCCTAAGCAAATAGCATTTTACCATGACATTGCTTTTCTCTAGTCACCAGACAGTCCTCTGAACTAGTTGAAGCTGATGGGCCTTGCAGAGAATGTTGTCTGATGCAATCTCATTGTGATGCGGTGGGGGTCTAGGCGTTGACAAGGCATTTGCCCTATCAGAGCGCAGTTAGTGTTTAAATGTCTGTGTGTAGAGGAATTATGGGTCTTTAAAAGCGTGTGGG
>PITA01016265.1:0-47221 GCA_004023965.1 Spilogale gracilis
GGAAGGAAGGAAGGAAGGAAGGAAGGAGAAGAAAGAAAGAAAGGCAGGAACGGGAAGGAAGGAAGGAGGGAGGAAGGAAGGGAGAGAGGAAGGGAGGGAAAAAGGAAGGAAGAAAGGAAGAAGGGGAGGGAAGGATAGAGGGATGGAAGGAGGGAGGGAGGAAGGAAAGAAGAAGGAAGAAGAGAAATGAGTGGTTTTATTCATAATTTTGAAAGAGAAAATGATTGCATTAATTGCATTAACAACATATTAGATTGCATAGAAAATCCAAAAGCATTAACTAATAACCTAAGCCCAAAGGCTTTTTTTTTTTTTTTAAGATTTTATTTATTTGACAGAGAGAAACACAGCCAGAGAGGGAACACAAGCAGGGGGAGTGAGAGAGGGAGAAGCAGGCTTCCCGCCGAGCAGGGAGCCTGATGTGGGACTTGATTCCCGGGCTCCGGGATTCATGACCTGAGCTGAAGGCAGTGGCTTAACCAACTGAGCCACCCAGGCGCCCCCAAAGGCTTTTTAATAGCTTAATATAAGATAAATATACAAAAAATAATGTTCTTATAAGCCAGCAGTAGCTCTTTAGAAAATATAATAAAAATTTGGTTCTCTTTACATCAGCAAAATATTACAAAATATAAAGGAATAAATTAAACAGGAAGTTTGAAGATTCAATGAATCTTGGAACATTGGAAAAATAAGATAATGTAATTAAAAAATAAAGGTTGAGAATAAAAGAGGAAGAAAGCCCAAGGTGTAAATAAATAAAAAATAAGAAATAAGACGTTTGAACCTAAACAGAAAACTATAAGAGTTTACTGAAAAATACAAAGTTTGAATAAATTAAGACAGAGAAAATCTTTTTAGAAATGTAACAAGTAACAAGATTCATCATTTTCATATTTGAGGAAGGAAAGGCAGAATATAGGATCTTGAGGCTTCCTACTAATCCGTATATTAAAACCAGTTAAAGTTAGTTTACAGAATCAAATTAATGAATTAATAGATATCAAGAGAATGGTCAGTACAGATGCATTCATTACATACTATTTTAATTACGGATAGCTAAATTTCTACAAAAATGTATCCTAGCAAATGTAATGTCCTCTAACATTTTTAAGTGAACATAACCTCAAGATTAAGGGTTATACCTCCCAAAATAATTTTAAAATTTTAGAGCTAAAATGTCTCTATAAACATTTTAGAAAGAAAACTTCTAAAACAGAATTTCATGAAAGTGAGGTGCAGAGTAAATATAAATTTAATGTAATAAGACTTTCACTCTGACCTGGCTTAATGTTTACATTATTAGTATCTTCAAGGTATTGACCATAAATATTTTCCAAGTTTTACTATTACTTAATAAATGACTATGACTAGTCCAGGACTTGAACTCCTCAAAGTGCCTATGTCTACACTTCCCTCTTATTTTATAATTCAAAACTAACTAAATAAAGTGTTAGTTTCTGTCTTAGGTACCATTTCTAGCCAGAATTAAAATAAAGAATATAAAACTTGTAAATTTCCATCCATGGAAGGGAAGTCTCTGTGGTATGATAAGGATACTGACTTTATAAAATTAAAATGTATCACAATCTGAATCAAACAATGATAGAAATTTGGGGGGTGTGGGGTTTGAAATTTTACCAAACAATTTAAAATATTATCTGGAAATACTCATTGTGAGAACAGACAAAATAATTTTTTAAGAAAAGTAAGGAACTTTCTCTACTAGGACGGTATTAAACATTTAGCAAGCCACCAGTAATTAAAATACAACTGTTGTAACAAGGTAATGTAAAATGAGCCAAAAAATGGAGGGGCAAAGAACTGATCCACATATGTCTGGCAATTGATAAATAGGGCAGTATGATAAAAGTGCCATACCACAATATTCTTTACCATTAAAACAAAAATGTTAATGTTTGTTTATTAGCTAGAACAATGTCTACTAAACAATAAGTAAAAAAAAGCAGCTCATTGCAGAACTCTTTACTGTATAATCTCATTTAAGCCTTTTTCTTTAATGTGTGGCTGTGTGCATGCATGTCATGTATATGTCATCATGAGTGTTGATTGGGTGTTCTGCCCTCTTAAAGGTCTTGATCCAATTATCTTAAATTCCCAACTCTATACCAATGAGCACCCAAAGATCTCCTCATGATTCCTGAAAATTTCTGCTACTTCTTTTTAAATATACAGAAGTTTTTGGTTCTTAGTAAATTGTACTGAAGATGAGGACAAGGGAGCTCACCAGAGAAGTTACATTATGTAATTCATGGCTCTATGAGATCTGATAGCTACCTTTAATTCTTCAATTTTCCATGTTTCCTGCTTCATTCCCACCACCTGTGTCCAGTATAGAAATTCAGCAAGTATCTTTTAATGCTTAAAGTTGCCCTTTGGGTCTCATTCTCTATTCGCAACTAACTTATTGACTTATTTCTTCTAAATAAATATGGTCCTTTCCATTTTAGAAATTTTAATACAAATTTCCTTTAAAATTATAATTATCTTCCTTGACTTATAATGGGGTTATATCTCAATACACCATTGTAAGTTGAAAATATGTCAAAAGTACATTTAGTACACCGCACCTACCAAACATCATAGCTTAGGCCACTGTACCTTAAACATGCTCAGAATACTTACATTAACCTGAAATTAGGCAAATTATCTCACACAAAACCTATTTTATGATAGGCCACTGTACCTTAAACATGCTCAGAATACTTACATTAACCTGAAGTTAGGCAAATTATCTCACACAAAGCCTATTTTATGATAAAGGGCTGGAAATCTCGTGTAATTTATTGAGTGCCAAACTGAGAGTGAAAAACAGAATGGTCGTGTGGGTGCAGATTGGTTGTTAAGTGTACCGGTTGTTCACCCTCATGATGGCCTGGCTGACTGGGAGCTGCGGCTCGCTGCCACTGCCCAGAATCATGGGAGAGGCTCTTGCCACAGATTGCTAGCCTGAGAAAAGATCAATATTCAAAACTGGAAGTACTATTTCAATTGGATGCACACTGCTTTTACCATTGTAAAGCTGAAAAATTGTGAATTGAGCCTTCATAAATTGGGGACGGTCTGTACTTGAAGTCTTGGTAGTTGAATTATGGGTCCTCTTTTTTTAAATATATATATGTGCTATATATTTATATATAATAATTTATATTATATAAATATAATTTATATATATAATCTCTATACTGAACCATATTATTTGAATTTTTTACAGTGGTAATACACTACTTTCATAAGCAAGGGGGACTATAACTCTAATACTACTACTTTTAAGAATATTTCAAATTTTTTAATTTAATTTTATTTTTTTCAGTGTTACAAGATTCATTATTTATGTCCCACACCCAGTGCTCCATGCAATACGGCCCTCAGGCTCTCCTATCCTCCCTCTCCCTTCCTTCCAAGATCCTCAGTTTGTTTCTGAGTCCAAATTCTCTCATGTTTTGTTTCTTTTCCTGATTACCCTATTTCCCATTTCCTTTCCTTCTCCTACTGTCCTCCAGGTTACCCCTTATGCACCACAGGTAAGTGAAACCATGTGATACTTAACTTTCTCTACTTGGCTTATTTCACTCAGCATAATCTCTTCCAATCCAGTCCATGTTGCTACAAAAGTTGGATATTCATCCTTTCTGATGGAGGTGTAGTATTCCATTGTATATATGTACCACATCTTCCTTATCCATTCATCTGTTGAAGGGCACCTTGGCTCTTTCCACAGCTTGGTAATTGTGGCCATTGCTGTAATGAACATTGGGGTACATATGGTCCTTCTTTTCATTTTTTTATGCTTTTCAGTCCAGCACAGTAAATGTACCAAAGCAATATTAAGTTGGGGAAGTATATCAATATGAACTTTTCTACTGGGTCGACTCCCTTAGTCCTACCACAAAGTCAGGCCATTTCTAGCTCCCATTGTCTCCTAAGAAGAAAGCATATGAAGTGGGTTAGTCCATAAACAACTCACTGGCTCACTTCCATTTCATTCCTCCAGAGCCTCTCTGAAAAACTTAGACTTGTAGAGGGTGCTCAAGCCACAGTAGTGCACATGAGGAATTTTGTGAGCTTCACATTATTGGCAATGATCTGAAGCCAAAGCAGTACAGGGATGTTCAGTATAGACTTGACAATTCAGTTGAGTTTGAATCTTGAGGAGGAAGAAAGACGAGGTGGTGGTAATGATCTGTAATATAATCCAGTTGAAATTGAGTAGGGTAGCCTCTCTATAAAGTTATTATACTATCAAGATATCTGATATTTTCATCTTGGGGAAAATTTGTGCCACTGATGATATTAAATTAATAGTTTATATTTATTTCTTTTAAAAATAGGTGAACTAGTTGGAATGTCTGGAATATTTACCTTGGCCATTATGGGACTTTTTTTAAATTCTACAAGTTTTAAACCAGGAGTTGAAGCACTTCTTCTTGAGTGAGTAGCTGGTATATTTTCACTTTGTTTCATGCAATTATAATATTGTAATTACAACTATATCTACATCTACATCGGTCAAAGTAAGATACTGACTCCAACACTACATGACTAAAAACCCTAAGTAAAAACTCTGCTTGTGTCTTCTAATCCTCTAATTTTAGGCAAAATTTGTAACCTTACTTTAATTTCCTATTAGCTCTGTTTTCCCACTAATTCTCTCAAGTCTCAAACCATCTACTAAGTCATTCCAGTAAAATTTACTAGTCAGGGCCAGGATTAAGATAAGGCACATGAGGCACTCATCTCCAGCACAAAATTTAAGAAGATGCCAAAAATTCAGGATTGAAGATAAATAATATTTTAGTGCAAATTTTTTTTAAAAAAATTGAAATCAATGCAAAAAAAATCCATGGTTGTAAAAATACAAAAATTTTAAATAAAGATGGAATCAGTATTACTTATTAGTTCCTTTTACCTCAGGCTCCAATATGGCTCAGTATGGCACTGCTAATAGAATAGAAACCCAGTATTTTAAAGGCAATGAAAAGATGGCATGAAGGCAAATTAAAAGATTAAGCTAGAGCATTTGAAAAGGATTGACCATGTTATAAAAGAAAATATGGCCAAATGTACGAATGTACAAACTGTGCTCTACTCAAGGGCATCCAGCTTAGGGGTAATTGGAATTTGTGCCAGTGTAGAAGAAGGGTGCTGCTTTCTGTGATGCTCCAATACATGGGCTAAGAACTTGAACAAAATCACACAATGGCAATGTTAAAGAGGCTCTGAACATAATGATTTTGGAGTTTTAAAGAACATTATAGAAAATAGAATAAGTTTGAAAGTATAGAAGCTTACAGAATTTGAAGCACTTACTAACATTTTATGCCAATTACAGAGGAAGCCAATTGTACATAGGCAGGATTACTTGCCACAATTAATTGTTGGAGGAAGAATGAAAAACGTTGCGTGTTTTATTGGGGAGGGTATGTGCTATGGTGGGTGCTGTGAATTGTGTAAGACTGAGTATTTACAGACCTGTACCCCTGAATAAATAATACATTATATGTTAATAGAATTTTTTTTTTAATGTTCTGTTTCAACTCTGTCTTTGGGAAGTAATTTTGAATACTCCTTTCACCTTTCTCCTCTAACTGAAACCTGGGTCTCCCCTGAAGACATTACCTCCCTTGAATTCCTTAAAAGTTGAGTTTTTCTCACTCATATCCCTGGTACTACTGTGCCTAGAATTGTGGTAGGTGATCTCTCTGTACCTCAAAGTCATTTCTAGATCATTCTTTATCATTCTTCCCAGAAAAACCCAGTTTTGAAGTTCATGTCATCAGATTATATCATCTGTCACCCTCTTGGTCATAGTTATATCTAGAGCCCTGAGTCAAACTCTCCATTTCATGAAGATTTTGGCCCTCCTCTCACTGTGACTGCAGCACCATTACTCTATCACCATTCTTAGTGAGGTCAATTAACCCACGCCGTTAATCCTTCTAATCCACCTTTCAGTTCCTGGACCTCCTTTCCTCTTATAAGCATGTTCCCCCTCCCCCTACCCCCTTGCTTAAGCCACCCACTACATGACCACTTCATAATCTCAATTTCAAGAATCTTACTGTCTAACATATGATGTGTGTCAGCTCCTACTCTCCAAGATAGTAGAAATCTAAGATAACAATGGTAAATGTAAATCCTCCCATATCCTTCAGCAATCTGCAACAGGTCCTTGTTACTCTCTAAGGAAAGAGGTATTTCATCTCCCATGTTTTCAGCTTACAGCCTCTAGGACCCCAATTTGAACAATTCTGCATTCACACTGAGACTACACTGTGTCAATCCTATGATCTTTTACTGATCTCACTGGCCTCACTTCCTCCTTACTTAGATCATTTCTTTTGTTTAAAACTGTGTAATAACTTCTCTTCTGGCTACAGGTCAAAGCTGTTTTAGTGGCAAACAGAGACCTATGCCCCCTCATTTCCACCATTCTCACGCTCACAGACCCTGCCCTAGCCACCGTGATCACTCTGCTGTTCCTCAGACTTGCCCAACAGGCTCCCTATTTGTGCTTCTTCTGTCCTTGTGTTTCTGCTCCTAAAATGTGCTTCCCCTGCATGCTGGCAGAGTGGATGCCTTACTTCTTTCATACTTCTATTTATACATCACCTTGCTAGAAAGAAATTCCCAAAATAGAAACTACTTCCTTGCCAGGCTGCATAATCTCTTATTTCTGACAAATTGACATCCTGACAACATTCAGTCCATAAAGTCATGTCATCTCTTTGGGCTAGTGGCTGTGCAATGTCAGGCAATAAAAATAATACAGTTGTCTGGATCTGTTGAACCAAAATCATGAGTGCAAAGGACTTCTGATTTAAAAATAAATTTAAAAACATTCTCCCCTGGTGATATTTACATACAGATGGAGTTGGGACCCTTTGCTACATGAAGGATTTAGATTTATTAGGATACATGAAGGATTTAGATTTATTAGGGTACTCATGATCACCAAATAAAAGAGGATGTTAAAAAAAAAGTCAGAAACACTTTCTCAGTGTGCCTGAATTATTGCAAACACACATGCGCACACACCCATGCACAGGGACACACACATGTCCATGAGATGAGTTGGAGCTTGGTTGTTCAGCTCCCAAGCCCTCTTTGAATTTGACAGACTGATTCCTTAAAGAATCTGGTTTCCTCCTCCTCAGGTTTCTGCCATTAGTTTCTACGACATATGAAAGGGTCTTGGCAGGTCCTCAATATTTGTTGCTTAATTGATTGGATTACATTTTATGCTCACTTAATGAGGCTGTTGCATTTGGTATTCAGCAGCAGTTTTCTACAATGTTGGAAAATTTTTCAATTATGTAATTGTTAAATGAAAAGAAAAGTATGATAGTAGTTCATATTCACCATTCACTTGACTGAATTATCCTACTCAATTAATGTTCACAAGGGATTTCATTAGTTGTATGGGTAGGTGGGTATCATACTTTGAGGGATTGCATTTATTTATTTATTTATTTATTTATTTATTTATTTATTTATTTTGGTGCCTATGCACATGGATTTTTTTTGATAGTGAAGTCAAAAGAAGGATAAAAAACACAAAAATTACACAATCTCATAAAATATATCTTACTGTATTTCCCTCTGAGTTAATGTTGGATGCAGCATTTAAATCCAGAAGCTAACAGAATTAAAAGCATGGCCATACATATGTAAGAACAGGATGATAATTCACAGTCTACAGTAATTAGCGTAAGTGTGGTCCCAGAAGCGGTATTTTGAAGGATTTGACTTAATATTCCCTAGGCTAGAATGTTTTACATACAATGTTTCTCTGATAAGGCCTAGGTATTTGTGCCTCTTAAGTACTGATCAGAACTGAAAACTCATATTATTGTAAGAGAGAAAGAGTTGTTTTAATATTGGATCTGGTTCTTGGCAAATCCATTTTTCTGGAGAAGGGTCAACCATTCTTTTTAAGAGTTTGGGGGACTGTCTGGCAGCATATGGTTAAACCAAACTACCTTCATCTCATGAAAGTGGTATTCATGTGCCCTTTTAATCTTTTCAACTTATTTTGTTATTAAGGTAATGTTGTGACATTCAATACAGGAAATATATAGGAAGATAACAAGAAGTAAATTTTGAAAATAGCCTCCTATCATCCCAACACCAAAACATGACAAATATTGATATTTGAGTATCCTCTTCTAACTTGCTTTGCCTATAGCAGATGAGAACATGAACTTTGGAGTGATGTAGAGCTTTCCTGAGCTCTTGGACACTTGAATGTACATATGCTTACAAATCCTAAAAGGAGAATCTACAGAGGGCATTCATTTGAATAAAAGATTAATTCACATCTTCTAAGTGTTAGCTAGGTTTTAGGATGTGTGACATTGGTTAACTGTAACTAACTACATTCAATTTCTTTTCTGGAAATACAGATTCTGGAATTGTCTATCATTCGTTGCTTTTCTTATGGTGTTTACCTTTGTTGGACTTCTAATTCCTGCACATACATATTTATATATATCATTTTCTGACATATATTATTCATTAAATATCTATTTCACACTTATTGTTTTAAGGTAAGAATGTCATTGGAATTTTTGTATTTATAAGACATTGAGTAAGCCCAAAGATATTTTTTAAATAAAAATGTTTCATTACTTAGAATGAAAATGAAGAATTGCTCTTAAACTTGCCAAAGAGTCATTAGCAAATTACTGTTTTTGTGGATTTTTTTCATTCAATTTCTAACTGCATGTCAAAGCAATCCAAGCACTCCACAAAAATTTTGAAAATTAGGAGGAAAAAAATATTTCATAATTTTACTACCTAGAGGAAACTGCTGTTAACATTTGGTATGTTTTGTCCAGTGTTATTTTTTCCTATGAGGTTTCATAAAGTTCAACACCAATCATAAATAAAAATTTTATGTTGCTTTTGTTTGCCTAATATCGTATGACAAACAGTTTCCTTATGATTAATTTATAGTTACAAATAGCTAGTTAAAACTCTTTGGGAAGTCCTCTTTTAAATGTCCTTTTCACTTAAATGATTTTTGTAGTTCCCTTTTCAGTGGTAAGAGGCAGGAAAGAGTCTGCCCAAGTAAGAGAAAAGGATGTGACACAGAGGAGGAAAAACCACCATGGCTACACTCCCAGATTCTATCCCTCATGTTGCTAGCATTCTCCCTCCATCTAGGAAAATGAATTAAAAGTCAATATCAGTTGGCTAGTGCCAATTAAATGGAAATTAGTACCAAATAATCAGATACAATTACTGTAAAATGCAGGAGATGTGTGATTAAAAGAAAAACTAGAAATGAATCTACCAATATGAGATAGATTCAACACGATTAAAATCTACAAAGAACAAGAAAGGGAAGACATGTTTTCCCCTCAGTTTCCCCTCAGTTCTTATTCATTAGATTTGTTTTTATTTCTTTTTGGGATCCAGAGTAGAATATATCCACAAAACATCTCTAACTTTTTTTTTTCTACCTCAAGAAATGTGGAATTACCCTACTACAAACTTCCTAGAAGGAAACAGAAAGAATAATGCCATCTTCTTGTCATCTATCTCAATGAAATGCCCTTCTGCCTTTTTTGGTGCCATGCTAACGGATGGTCCCTCTGTGTGAGAGTTGGCCATTCCACAGGGAATAGATAGAAATAGAGTAGAATGAAATGGAAAAAAAAAAATGTCTATGGCAAGAGTAACTTTTTAAAATCTCTTTTGTCTTTTAGACTTCTGGTCTTTCTAATACTGAGTCCTATTTTGTCTCGACTTGGTCATGGGTTCAGCTGGCGCTGGGCATTCATAATGGTCTGGAGTGAAATGAAAGGAACGCCTAATATAAACATGGCTCTTCTGCTTGCCTACTCTGACCTTTCTCTCGCCTCTGAGAGGGAAAAATCTCAAGTAAAGACAAATGAGTTTTTTACTTTGAGCATTTTATGAATACTGTTGCTGTGTACTAAAAGACATTGTTGTAGTGAGGTAGCTCAATCCTACTTAGACTGCAGGAGTGATTTAGCTATGATGGCAAGATTGGGGAGAGGAAAAAGAACTAGCAACTTTCCTCTTCCTGGGGAACATTCTGCCTTAGGAATTCCTAAACCCTTTCCTTAACATTACAATCATGTTTTTCATCACAAGAGCAATAAAACCACGTAAAGTATGATAAGACAGGTGAACACACCTGTTCCTGCTCTTTCTAACACCTGATTGAATGATTTGGGTCTATCTTTTCTGGCCTCTTTTTTTTTTTTTTTTTAAAGATTTAATTAATTAATTAATTTATTTATTTGAGAGAGAGAGAGCATGAGCAAGAGAGCACAAGTGAGGGAGCAGAAGCAAGGGGAGCACAAGCAGGGGGAGTAGGAGATGGAAAGTGAGAAGCAGACTCCCCAGTAAGCAGGGAGCCTGATGCAGGACTTGATCCCAGGACTCTGGGATCATAACCTGAGCTGAAGGCAGATGCTTAACCGACTGAGCCACCTAGGCGCCCCTTCTCCTTACATTCTTAAAATAAGTTTTTTATGGGGACTCCTGGGTGGCTAGATGGTTGAGAGTCTGCCTTCAGCTCACGTCAGGATCCCAGGGTCCTGGGATGGAACGCCTCCTCAGGCTCCTTGCTCAGCAGGGAGCCTGCTTCTCTCTTTGCCTCTGCTGTTGCTCCCCCTGTCTGTAGGCTCGCTCTCTCTCTCCTCCCCTGCCAAATAAATAAATACAATATTTTTAAAAAATAGTAAGTTTATGGGGCACCTGGGTGGCTCAGTTGGTTAAGCAACCGCCTTCGGCTCAGGTCATGATCCCAGAGACCCGGGATCGAGTCCCACATCGGGTTCCCTGCTCGGCGGGAAGCTGTTTCTCCCTCTCTCACTCCCCCTGCTTGTGTTCCCTCTCTGGCTGTGTTTCTCTCTGTCAAATAAATAAAATCTTTAAAAAAGTAAAAATAAAAATAAAAAAATAACAAAATAGTAAGTTTATTATGAAAACTAAAGGAGTTAAAACTTATAAATAATTTAAAATACTACCTAATTAGGGTACCTGGGTGGCTTGGTCAGTTAAGCCTCCAAATCTTGGTTTTAGCTCAGGTCATGCTCTTAAGATGCAACCTTGCATTGGGCTCCAGATTCTCTCCCTCCCTCTCCTTCTTCCCCTCGCCCCATCAAATAAATAAATACTTCTTTAAATTTATTTTTTCAGTGTTCCAAGATTCATTGTTTATGCCCCACACCCAGTGCTCCATGTAATATGTGCCCTTAATACCCACCACCAGGCTCACCCATCCCCCCACCCCTCCCTTCCAAGACCCTCAGTTTGTTTCTGAGTCCAAAGTCTCTTATATTTCTTGCCCCCTCCCTGATTTACCCCATTTCCCATTTCTTTTCCTTCTCCTATTGTCCTCCATGTTACTCCTTATGCTCCACAAGTGAAACCATATGATACTTGACTTTCTCTGCTTGGCTCCTATTTTGTCAGGTATTATTTTTAAATATTTTTTAAAATAATACATGATACAGAGTATGTATTCAGTAAGTGTTTTTATTTTTACTTACTCTTAATAGCCACTCGAGAAAAATAGAAACCTGCTTATGATTGACATTATTGCTTTCCATAACTTTGTGAGGCCACACTTAGTAATGCTAGGAACCAGACATTTTAATAGTCTAGTGAAGTTACCTTTTCATTGATATTAACTCTAAATTCTGCCCAACAGAACATAAAGGGTATGACTCTCCCTCTACCTCATTTCCACGTAAATACATTACAAGGAGCTCTATAACAAATTTGCTGTGCCAGTATCAAGATGCATCTAACACTTCCATTGTGCGTTTGGTTTTTTTTTACACATAAGTTCCAAAAGTAAAGGGAAAAGCAGCAAGGGAATTATTGCATATCTAATTAGATAACAGCCCAAACAAAAAATTAAACATTAAAACACTGCTTTTAAAACCAAAATTTTCTGGGGCACCCGGGTGGCTCAGTCATTAAGCGTCTGCCTTCGTCTCCAGTCGTGATCCCAGGGTCCTGAGATTGAGCCCCTCCTCGGGCTCCCTGCTCAGCAGGAAGCCCGCTTCTCCCTCTCCTCCTCTCCCTGCTTGTGTTCCCTCTCTCGCTGTCTCTGTCTGTGTCAAATAAAAAAATAAAATCTTCAAAAAAACAAAACCCCCAAATTATCTAATATTACATGGTCTCCCCTTCTTTTTAACTATCTGCCTGAATAATCAAGGTCAGCTCAGCACCACACATCCTGACCAGTGTAATGGTAATCATTATGGATTCAGAATCATCTGGATTCTGAAATTTCTGTTTCGCTGCTATTTGCTGTGTGGCCATCAGCAAATTGATTAATACCCACCCCATCACATATGTCAGTTTCCTCATTCCGAAAGGGACTTGATACTAATGGTGTTCTAGCAAATGTTTAACAGGTAACATTCTTAGGGGTCAAAGGGCTACTTAATTGGTAGTATTGGCCAGTTTCCACTGCGTAATCACTCTAACAGGACAACAATGAGCTCTATACCTTCCTGAAAATTCAATGATCAGCTCTCATGAGCTGGGAAAGTCAGCTCCGGCACAACACTATCTCAAAGGGTTATTTGAGAAACTGAAAATGTACGTAAAATGCTCAGCGCATTGTTTTGCATATTGTAAATGTACAATAAATATGAGCTATAATGATGATGATAATGAAGCCATGTAGACCCGATTTGAGATAAAACAAATCATGTGGTGAGATGCCTTCACTAGAAGTAAGTGGTTGAGAAGTCCCACTTCTTCCTTAATTTAATTTGGCTGAACCCTCAAGCTAACTTTTTAATACTCATGAAGCAGCACTACAGAAAAGGGTTAAAAATAACTTAATCCTGTCCCTATTAGGACCCTTAAAGTTAAATGACCTTGAGTACATAACAATGCCTGAGTTTCCACCTGTGTAATTGGACAATACCAGTATTTACTTCATAGCATTGTAGTAAGGATTGAATAAGCTTGATCTATTGTGCTCTACGCTTACTACATAGATGTTAGCTTGTCTTACTATTAAATTAACTAAACTCAGTGGTCCTCAACTTTGAATGTACTTCGGAATGCTTCAGGAAGTTTTAGCAAATTCCTGATGCCTGTGGAATTCTGGCTCTGGCCATGATGAGTAATGGGTATCAGACCTTTTTCCTATAGTAAACAGCTATTAAACTGGTTACATATATGAAGCACCCAGTATATGAAGACCCAAGAAGTGCAGAAATGGAATTTAGAAACAAGCTTTTTTTTCCCCCGAGTGTCTCTATAAGTACATGTTTACTTGTCAAACCATGTGTCCTGCCTGCCTTGATTTGGTTCCAAAAACATGGACAAAATATATGTAGGAAGATAGAAAATCCCCAGAGTACTTTGATCATGCCTGACATTCAGATGCTCTCCTACTATGAGCATTTATCGACCTAGTACAATCTAGAATATATTACAAGAAATTATCATGAATAGTTACTTTGTATTTTTCTTTCTGTTCTAGGTATTATTTCATGGAGTGTCGGTATGCTTAGTTACCTTGATTGTCAATAGATTTATTTTGCCAAAGGCAGTTAGTAAACTAGGTAAGGCCTGGTAATTACTAATTACTGTGTAAGCCCTATTAATTACTAGGTAACTCCTGGTAATTACTATTACTGAGTGAAGAGACATTCTAAAATGCTAAAAAAAAAAATGCTAAAAATGAGGAAAGAAGCTGCATAAATTAAAACCAAGTGTCTAATTGAAGAGAAAAATAAATCTCTATATAAAAGCATAAGAATAGGGGCACCTAGGTGGCTCAGTTGGTTAAACATCTGCCTTTGGGTCAGGTCATGATCCCAGGGTCCTGGGACCGAGTTCTGCATTGGGCTCCCTCCTCAGCAGGGAATGTGCTTCTCCCCCTCCTTCCCACTCATGCTCTCTCTCTCCCTATTTCTATCTCTCTCAAATAAATAAATAGCTTTTTTTTCAAAAAAGTATATGAACAGTTTGGGCCAATCAGATTGTAAATTTATAAAAAATAAATTACTTATTTGCATTAGTCTAGTTTAAATAAAATAACACAATAAGTTTATTCAATTATTCAACAAACTTTTATTGAAAGTGTCCTATATGCCAGGCACGATTCTAACTGATAATGATACATGATGAAGACAAATAGGATTTCTATGTCAATGGAGCTTACATTGGGGAAAGGAGAAACAGAAAGCAGGTCAAATGAGGCAGGACCAGGGGGTCATGTGCATATCAAGTAAACAAATCACACATACAGAAGATAGAAAATACAATGGATGCTAGGTTCCTGAGGAAGCTAGAAACTGAGTGTGTTCAAGGAAAGAGGGTTTGACCCTTTAAGAACAAGCAGACAGTGGAGAATGTCCAGATGGGAAAGGTAAGAAGGAGTTAAGTAATGAAGGGCCTCAGATTTTAAAATTTTATTCTAAGGGCAAGAGGAATTCCTTGGTTAGTTTTAAGCAAGTAAGTGTAATTATATGGTTAACTCTAGCTCTGTGGATAACTGATTGAAGATCAGAGAAGCAGAAACAGCAGTGTAGGAGGCAATTACATTATGCAGTATACCCGTTTTCATCTTTTACTTTTTAACAAGGGAAAAATGGAGATCTAGAGAGTTAAAAGTTCCTGCTCAAGGTCATGCAACAAGGTAATGGCATTTGAGGAACTAGAAACAAATAGCCCTGATACTTCCAATCCATTATATGCCCCACTGCTCTATCACCCTTTCTATTACACAGAGCTTTCATCTTAATAGTATTTTTAACCAACCTGAGACTCCATATTTATGGATAACATAGCATTACCCAATCTGCCTGCCTTGTATTTGCAAAGCCTTTCCTCTTTTCTTTTTAAAATTCTCTGAACCTTAACATAGTAAATTGGGAAGAAAAGTTTAAAGAGGGGAGGTTTTGCAAAGAGTATCATATGTTCTACTTAGTAGCTAAATAAACTTAAAATCCTTATTGAGGGGCACATATTTGTTTGCTCATGGAACATTATTACTTTCCAAGGAAGCTTCTGTGGCCCATTAAAAGGAATTTGTGTCTGAGGAAGATTCCTTCAAACCTTAATGAGGTCTGGAGATAAATACATATCGTATATACTTATCATATATATATACATGATATTACGTCTAGGTAGATACATATATACATATATCTATATTGATACCTCCTACATATGTATCTCCTGCATATATGTATGTCTACCTATGTCCGTGTACTTGTAAATATATACACATATATAGGATACATATGTCAGAAATGTAAATATAGGAAGTATAGATATGCATACACACAGATCTTTATCTCCTACATGTATATCTCCTACATATATGTCCCCTATATATATGTGTGTCATCTATTCCGTGTACATATATGTATAATATTATTATCGGAAATTGGTTTGCATGATCATGGAAGCTGAGAAGTCCCAAGATCTGCAGTCCAAAGGTCTGAGAAGCAGGAAAGCCAGTAGTTTAAGTTCCTGTCCAAATGCAAAGGCAGGAGAGAACTAATATCCAAATTCAAAGACCATGAGGCAGAGAGAGTGAATTTTCTTTTGTTCTATTCAGGACGCTAATGGTTTGGATGAGGCTTGACAGCAGTGAGGAGGGCAATCTGCTTTACCCAGTCTGCCAGTCTAAATGCTATTGTCTCCAGGAACACCTTCACAGACACACTTAGAAAAATATTACCAAATATCTGAGTATCCTGTAGCCCAGTCAAGTTGACACATAAAATCAACCATTACACCTCTGTTCTTCTGTCTCCTCATCTAACAAACTGGGAAAAGGGACTTTTAAAAGATGGGTAAGGCAATCAAAGACTAAATATGTTCAGTGTGCTAGGTGGTGTTTTCTCAGCATATAGTAAGCTCTCAATAAATATTAACTATTACTCTTATTATTATGTACCTCAGCTTTTTTGAGGAGTATGAAAGTAGAAAAGCTTGAAATTGTTCATGTTTCCATTATCAAACAACTTGTGTTGAGTCTTTAACTTAAATAAAAAATAGTTGGTGGCAGTAGGAACAAAAGGAAACTATAATCCATGTCAAAATGGTGCTATCTTTATTATTGATAAAACATACTCTCCATACCAAAGGTCTTCGTGATGTCACATCAACAAAATATAAATCACTTTACTGTACATTTCAACACTTCCAAGAGCTAACCAAATCTGCAGCCTCTGCACTCAAATTTGATAAAGATCTTGCTAATGCAGATTGGAATATGGTTGAGAAAGCTATTATACTTCAAAACCCATATGCGGTAAGCAAATCATACCTTTTGTTTACTCCTTCAAAGTAGATACTATTACCTTAAGTCTAAATGTTAGAAATATTAATTCACAGTTTTAATACTTGTAAGTGACAGAGAAGTTGTATTGATAACCCACTGTCGTAATAGTAAGAAGAGAATCTTGGTGTTGTAAATTCAAAAGAAGGAGCAGTGCTTTGGAGCTCCCTATAAAAGTCACCATAAAAGAGGAGGGTGAGCCAGAGAAAATGGCTAATTTTTTATTAGCTTGACAGTGGACAGGTGCCTTTGTTCAGCATTTATTTAGTATTTATTTATACTAATATATATGCCAAGTACTTGCTAGCCCCTCACTTATGATTAATATTATTTTTTATGTCAAATAGAATTCAAAGCCAGTATTGTAAGTTTTAAGTGTGAGTGAGATGTCACCTCCTGCTTCTGAGATAAGCTTTAGAATATCTGTGGTCAGACTTCTTAATCATTGAAGGGTCATGGTTGCCATAAGGAGAAATAATAAAACTTGTTCTGGAATCTTCTCAATGCTACTGCTGCTTTGTTATCTCCTATGTTACATCCAGTTTTCAATGCAATGTTTCAAAGCATACTGTATGATGCAGTTGTTGCAATGTTTTGCTGAGTCTTACAGTGTGAGGAGCCAACTTCTAGGAGTGTAGACATAAGATAATTGGTTTCTACAAAGTAGGATTCCGCAAAATCCATTTCATATTCACTAACCAGTGCTTGAAGCTGCAGCTGGGGACCAAGCCCTCTGCTTACAAGAATACTGCCAGGATTTCTGGACACAAGTATGAAGTCAAATGTAATTATTTCTATAGTAGCTCCCAATTTCTGATTGTGGACTTTTGCTTATCTGATTGCATGAGATTCATCTAAAAAGCTTACTAAAATATGGCTTTATTTCCCATTGCCACTCAGGAGATTCTAATAATGCAGATGGTTTGAGGTGGGTCCCAGGAAGATGTTTTTATTCCATTTACCCAGCTGATTCTAGTGCAGAGTCAAGGTTGAGGCCCCCACTCTGATACTCAATCTGTTTCAGAAGGCAGATAATCAAACATGGGGGATATTGTGGTGTCATGGATAGAGCACTGGCCTTGGACTCAGAAAATCTGAGTTCATAACCTGACTTTGTCACTTAATAAATAACTTTGTGATCTTAAGCAAATCTTCTATCTTCTCTAAGCTTCACTTTTTCTCAACTATAAAATGAAGTTATCCATAATCCCCATCTCCCAATGCTAAACTCATTTTCTACTCTACCTTAAGTGACCAGGTTAAGGCAGTGATTGTCAAACTCTACTGGCAGCAGGAATCATGGAATGCTTTGTAAAAACACAGATTGCTGCCCTTTTGCCCAGACTTTCTGATTTAGCAGGTCTGCGCTGGAGTCTGAGAATGTGCATTTCTAACAATTTCCATATGACACTGGGGCTGCTGGGGATCTACACTTTCAGAACCGTTGGTTTAAAATGGGATCACGTAAGTGGTAGCTTTTGTAAAACGTCAATAATGCCATGTAAATGTAAAAACAGGATAACTGTGAAATGATAAGGAAACTCATCTGAACACTTTTCTGTATTGAACAGATTTTCTGTAATTTTTCAAACCAAATTTTTAGGTGAATTGTTTGAAGGTTATGCTAAGCAATATGTTAATATTCATGTATTTGGTTTTTTGTTTTTATTTCTGTTTCACTTAGTTGAGCCAAGGAGGCCAAACAGAACATCAAAAGATAACGTGCCTAGACTGTAGCAGGGAAATGGATGAGACCCTTAACATGCAAGTAACGGAGCTGGCCAACAGGCGTCTCTTGTCGGCACAAATAGTTAGTAGTTGATCATGCACTTTTAAAATGATATCTCGGCCTAAAGTTATCCTGAAAACTTTCCCCTTCACCAAAGACATCTTGATTATGCTTACCTACATAGCTTAAGAGATTGTTACAAAAGCAAAGGAAAGTTTGGCATTATCTGAGGAATCTGTTTGACTGCCAAAATAAGGAAAAGGGAAATAGATCCATCCAAATTAGCCTAAGTAAAAGGTGATTTATTAAGAGGATTTGGGAATTTCACAGACCCCAAGGCAGGAATTTCAGGGGAACTGAATCTTCAGGTGTGCTATGCAACCATTTCTACAACACCACCCATCTCTGGGTCCATGCCAGTTTTTCATGAAAGATACCACCAACTCCGCTAATAGCTACAGGTAGAAAGTAGTTTTCAGATCAAATCTCAGAGAAAAGTTGGAGAAATTCTATGGCACAACAGCATATGAGACTCTGGGAAATTGCTAATAGCCTAATTATCATTTACTGTCCATGTCAGGATCTTGACTTGTTGCCATGACTCATGCTCTCAAAATGTTCATGGTGGGCCTTCCTCATTGCATATGGATTCTCATGTATGTCTCAGCTATTCCAGCCATATGGAATTCCAAGCATTCTACGTGTTCATTCTCACTTGGGAAATAGAAGGTCTATCGGGTACAATTGTTTTCTCTTCAGCATTAGGCCTGGCAGGAAGGTTGACTCTCAAAGGCAGCTTTTCCAAGGACCTAAATTTCTTTAAGCAACTGAGGAAGTTCCATGAAGGATGAACTTATGCCCATATAGTGTGTTGTTCCACCAGCAGATTTTATGATATCATATCTTTGAGTCACTTCCAGATTTTTAATTTATTTCAGGAAAATATAGTATTCAAGAACCCTCCAACAAATCAATATAGGACACTCCATTTTAAATCTTGCTCATTAATAATGTGACTCAGGACTTACTCTTTTTAGTCTTTATTCTCCCCATTTGTAAAAGAGGAAAATGCTAATTGCAAGACCTCTTAGATTTTTTCTACTTGTGATATTCTGTGTTTTCTGCAATATACATCCCATGCACTTTTTTTATTTCTTGCCCTAAATGTTGGTTTTCTGCCATTATATTCTTGTTGATTTTGTGCCGTGAATTGGTTCTTAACTAGGAAATCTTATTTTTTTAAAGTAGGTCGGATCTTTCTGTTCTGTTCTCCAAGTCTTTGTCTCATCTCGCATCTTCTTAGCCCTTCTTTGTTCTGGATGTATCTTCATGTTTACCTTGGTTTGTTAATTTGATTTCTGCAACCTCAATTCTAATGCTCTCTGCTGCAACCATAATATTAACTAGTCTATTACAGTTTTCAAAGGTTTAAGAGCTTTTATTTAAATATCGACCAGTTATTATTAACTGGGACAATACACTCACTACTGTTTTATATTAGAAGAGGAAGCACAGTATGATGAGATGGTGATATAGGAGAGGCAACATCCCCCAACCATAACAGGGGAAGAGGAGACAGTCTTTAAATTCAGAGAAAACTGAGTTTCTAATATGATCTTGGAAAAATACTTAACTCTCTGAGTCTCAGCTTTCTTATCTATGAAATACAAATTAGAATATCTTCCCCATAAATTTCCTGTAAGAATTAAATAACTCTACTGCATATATATATATATATATATATATATATATGTCTATATGTATGTATCAATTAATTCCTTAGTAGTATAGGGAGCCCAATAAATGGCAGTTATTTTAAGGAATCAACTGTTCTCTAGAATCTTCTTACATTTTGGTATGAGTGATCATTTAAGAGTTGACATTTTTCTAGAGCCTGTTTTGTCATTTGTGTTGCTAAGCTTTCATGAGTTCCATACTACTTTCAGCTTCCTTATTTTTCTACCGACTACGGTCTTTACCTCGAGGATGTTGAAAATGTGTTAATCTCATGTTATTTTATAAATATTTTAATTAAGTTTAGGAAGAAGAATGTTACTCTTTTGAGTTCCTGTGTTGAAGACAAACAACCTTTGTTCCCTCATTCTTAAAATTAGTTTGATCCTGGGCACCTGGGTGGTTCAGTTAAGCATCTGCCTTTGGCTCAGGTCATGATCCCAGGGTCCTGCGATCAAGTCCTGAATCAGGCTCCCTGCTCAGCAGGGATTCTGCTTCTCTCTGCCTCTGCCCCTCCCCACTGCTTATTCATTTCTCTCTCTCTTGCTCAAATAAATAAATAAAATCTTTTAAAAAATTAGTCTTATCCCATTCTGGTTTCCCTCAAGAGCAAAACTGCATTTTAATATCTGTAAATGATTGTGCAGACATGTTCTATGGAAGCAAAAGTCTTAACTTATATCAAACATTCCAATTTAGGAAGCTGGTCCAAACAGTGAGTTTGGACAGTGCTTAGCACACTGAGGCTGGGACAGTGTCCGACAGGGCCTTCTCATCAGAGAAGCATCAGAGGTGGTACCAGAAGTAAAGTGGGCTCCCGACCAAATGAACCAGTGACTGCTTTCTATACCACAGCAGCAGTTCATTCAATGCTCATAATAGACTGGAGAAAACAGAGCTGTGTTGTCAAAATATTTGGAAAAATGAAATCAAAGATATAAACCAGGATTCTCTGCTACAGACATTCTCAGGGTATTTAATTTTCTAATGTGCATCATAAACTGTTAAAATTAGGATACACTTGCAGAAGGAAGTTCCCATGGTTATTTGGCTGCAGCATGCCACTTATTTTTGAAAGCCTAATTAACATCTAGCAGGAACCTAGTTTCCCGCAGAACCAGTCTGGTTTTACCCAAAACTCAGAGGGAACTTCCACACTAATTGCAAGGTCTGGGCTGCTTAGAAACGTCCTTTTTATATAGATAGTAGATTATTTAGGGATTTTTACTTTTCTCACTGACTACCTTTCCATAAAGGAAACACTAAGTTTGTTATTGTCATCCATGCTATATAATAATCTGCACCTTATTTTTAGGCAAGCTACCAGAGACAATATAGGGATGAGACTCTGTCCCAGAGTGCAGTCCAGGTGCTGGTCGGTGCCACAGGAAGCATCGGAGAGAAGGGAGAGTAAGTACATGGGCAAGAGAAAGCTTCTGTTCTAAGCCACTGCATTTAGGAAAGGGTGCAAGTGAGTTTGCTTGCTCTTTCCGGTAACCTGGGGTTATCCCATACTATGTGTGCAACCCACTGCCTCCTGTGCAACCCCAAATCAGGCCAAATCACTTCCTTTTGGCTTCACAACTTACTCTTTATTCAGATTCCTGTGCATTGGAAAGTGTTCCTGCTGCTAGTTGAGACACTCTTCCCTTCCTCCTTTTGCCTCCAAAGTTGAGCTGTGGTAAAGTGCTCAAATGTCTCACTAAACTCAAAGACTCCCTAATTCCTCCACGCACATCTATGCATATTCTCTCTTAATACCCAGCTTAGTTTTGTAATAGCTTCTTTTGCTATAGGTCTCTGTAGTACACGGCAAGTTCCTTGAAGTCCACCTATTAGACAGTAGCCTCAGATCCCCTTGGAAGGCGAAGGCTATGTGAGTGGGCCAAGGGGAGAGTTAAACTGCCATGCGGTTACAACGATGGCCACCCAAAACCCGGACATAACATACCTTCTTGTTCTAAACCACACTCCTGGAATGTCTGGGTGGCTCAGTTAAGCATCTGCCTCTGGCTCGGGTCATGGTCCCAGAGTCCTGGGATGGAGTCCTGCATCCGGCTCCTTATCAGCTTCTACCTCTGCCTGCCATTCCCCCCCTGCTTGTTCTCTCTCTCTATCTCTATCTCTATCTCTCTATCTCTATCTCTCTCTCTCTCTCTGACAAATAAATAAAATCTTAAAAAAAAATTTTTTTTAAATAGAATAAACCACACTCCTGGTACTGAAGACATCAAAATTCCCTGCTCGAATGGTCCCAAAGCTCATTTGTAAGGTCTTTTGAGGCCTTTCCCCTGGGCCGTTACCTTGCAAGCAAACTGGGCCTTGGGTGTGCATGCATTGAAAGCTAAGAGAAGTGCCAGCAAGATGTCCGCTCATGAGTGCTGGCTCCTGGCCAGAGAGGGATAAAGCCGTTTGTGGAAAGAGAAGCAGCCAGATGCTGGAACACAGTCTCGTTACAATTTGAGTACAGATTTCAAAGAGTGTAAGAGATTCCATTTCAAGCCTAGCCATACAAATCATTATGATATACTTGTCAAGGTAGGAAAATAAAATACATCTTTCTTAAAATTTCATTTCTTGATGAATGAGGTGTAAGGACAAGGGCCTCCATTGCCCCCGCTCTCTAGGACATTCATATGCTTACAGGAAAGAGATCACTTAGAAACAATATGACACATACTTTAAAGACAGGTGCACAGTGTACATTGGAAGTTTTTAAAGTGAATGAATAAATAACATGCTGAAAAGCATCATGACTGCATGGTTCAGGAGAAGTTAATATATTAAAAAAAAAAAAAAAAGCATTATAGAGCAATTGAACCCATTGCCTTGATTTTTCCTCTTTAAATCCGCCAGGAAGGCAGAAGCAATGTATGCTTATGAAGACCAGAGCAAGGACGTCAACACTGGGGAGAAGGGAGTTAACGGGTTGAAAGGATTCCTAGAGGACAACAAAGGCACATTTTGGAATATATTCTTTTTTAGTGATTCATAAAAGAGATAAATATTATATACTAATATGTGAAAAAGATATGGCAGGCACTGTGGGGAATATCAGGATAAGTGGAATGGTGTTCCAATCCCCAGTCCTATTAATTACACTTACAGTCAGTACTTGCTTTGGAGTTGACTTTGCCATTTGCTGGTCATTCCTATCAGTAGCCCCATGCGTGGTGTGTCCTATGGCAAGAAAACAAGACTAAGTAGAGAAAGAGTTGGGGGATTTCAACAGGGGTACCAGGACTGGTGCTAACTGCCTAATTGCCTGAGAAAGAATTCTTAGAATAGAGAGTTTATATTTGTTAAGTACTGTGCCAAGCACAGTTTTAAACATGTTGCATGTATTACCTAATGCAATCTAATGTTTACCTAATATATCTAATGTTATAAAAGTCCTGTAAGATAAATGTTAGTATTATCTTCATTTTGCTGATGAGAAATGTGAGTTGCAGAGATGAAACAATTTACCCACAGTCACTCAACTGATCAATTACAGAGCTTGCATTGGAAGTTTAAGCTTCCTTACTATCCAATTAAAGAGATCACAACTGTTTTCCTAAATCAGGAAAAAGCAGGATATGTGATGATAGAAAATAGGAATTCAGGATCCTGAATTACTGATACCACAGAATTTAAGGTTTCCTGATTCCCCTATTACATTAAGTACCCTCCCACACACACTTGATGGATTCAGAGTGACCTATTGCTTATTATCCCCACAGCAAACCCCAGGACAGTTTACTGCAATTGTTATTTACAAATTTCACTCCCCTAGTCTGCTCTGTCCTTAAGGGCAGAGATCTGTTTTTGTTTATGGTCTCTCCCCAGCTTCTAGCAAGGATAATATATTCAATAAATATGTTTTAAAATTAGTAATGAATCAAGTCCTAAATACATTTGTGATTTTCCATGTAATTACGATACCATTTTATTGAGTCACAGAGAATTGAGTGACTTTCTTTTTTTCCATTACATCTATATTCCCCTAGCAGCGCAATTGCTCAAATTTCAGAGTAAGAACAGTATAGTCAATAGGAAGGACAAGGTCCACCTTTGAATTTAAGTCACCAGTACTTTTCCATTAAACCATATTTTAAAGTAGGTCCTCAGACCAAGGACAAAGCCCTATCCCCTTCCAATGAAGATAACAAAAACGAAGGTATTTGCTAAGCAAGAACAAATTGTACCATGTAGATATGAGCTAGCTGATAGAAAAGCCAGCAGAAACCTAGAGACAATGGGATATGTGCTACCAAACTGTCTTTGGGGTTTTAAGACCACTGACTTCTCCAAGTAACTATTAAATCTTTACTCACTACTTGTATTTTCTCCATTAAGTCCTCTAACTACTTGCTCAGAAGGTAAAATCAATCAAAGGATGCATGAGATGGGCTGGGTACTTCATATCTACTTTCTTATTTAAACTATCTCCAACTGGCATGGATACTTTCATGTCTGTTTTATAGAGCAAACATTTTAATGAGGTCATCTGTTCATTGCCGTACCACATAATGGGGGATCCAACATGAAAACTGGGTGCATATGAATCATGTTATTTTCTTCCCTGAACCTTGACCTCTCTATTTTAAACCATGTATCTCTCTTTAATGAATTTAGTGAACCCCAGAATCTAAATTCATAATTATCTACTTGTATCTATGACTTTGTGTCTTGGACCTACGCTCATGAAAGTGTCCTCTTTCCAGTTATCAATGGACAAAATCACCTTCCTGCTTTCTGACATTACTGCATTAAATCTATTCCCCAAATTTTAAAGCATGTTTAAGGATTACTTCTTTTCTTTCCCCAGAATTTTGGGTCCTGAGACAATAAAGAATTACTCTGAAAGCAAAAAACTTCTTGCCTTTATTAGAAAAGTATTGCTCAATTGGGTGTACAACACTAAAAAGGAAAAAGGGATCCCGTCAAGGTAAGCAGTTTTGAATCTTACTAAAAATTTTATTATATTGATTTTAAATTCCCTTTTTACTTTTTAAATTTATATCCTGGGAGCTCCTGGCTAGCTCATTTGGTAGAGCAGGTGACTCTAGATCTCAGGGTTATAAATTGAAGCCCCATGAAAAATTTAAAAAATAAATTCATATCCTGAATATATTAGAAAATATTCGGTAGCTTATAATTAAATTACTTATATACATACAAAAATTACTTGAAGAAAAAAGAGATTGTATAATAACTTTTTTATTATTGAAGTAAATTTCATGTAATATCATTCTGTGTTATTTAGTACATTCACAGTATTGGGCAACCATCGTCTCTATCAAAATCGAAAACATTTTTATTGCCCCTAGTGTAAATCTGGCACCCATTAAGCAGCCCTGCACTGCACTAGTCTGCCTTGTCTCTATGAATTTGCCTGTTCTGAATGTTTCATATATATATATTCATATAACTAGAGTAGCCCAATACACAGCTTTTTGTTTCTGACTTCTTTCACTCGGCATAATGTTTTCATCCACATGGTAGAATGTATTAGTAACATAAGTTTCATCAACATTTTCGCATGTATCAAGACTTTATTCCTCCCTACTAATATATCATATATTGTTTACCCATTCATCAGTTGATGGGCATGTGGGTTGTTTTCACCTTTTGGCTATTGAGAACAGTGCTGTTAAGAACATTCATGTTCAAGTATTTGAATACCTGCTTTTCATCTTTTGGGTATGCACCAAAGAGTGAAATTGCTGGATCATATGATAATTTTATGTTTAACTTATACTGAGAAACCACCAAATTATTTTCCACAGCTGCTAGACAATTTCAAAATCAGGAAATATAAGTTTATCAACTTTCTTTTCCAAGATTGGTGTAACAATTTGTGTAATTCCATATAAATGTAATTCCATATAAGTTTTAGGATTTACTTAATTTTGCAAAAAAAAAAAAGTCATTGAGACACTTTCACAGCGATTGCTTTGAATCTGCAGGATTGCCATCCTACCAATATTAAACTTTGCAATTCACAAACATGAGCTGACTTTTCATTTATTTAGATCTTCTTTAATTTCTTTCAGGAATGTGTTGTAATTTTCAGCATATAAGTCTTTGATTAAAGCTAATGTTATGTAATTTTTTTCTTTTTTGATGCTATTATAAATGAAATTGCATTTTTTTTAAAGATGCATTTATTCATTTGACAGAGAGAAACACAGCTAGAGAGGGAACATAAGCAGGGTGACTGAGAGAGGGAGAAGATGCGGGGCTCTGTCCCGGGTCTCTGGGATCATGACCTGAGCCGAAGGCAGTCGCCTAACCAACTGAGCCACCCAGGCACCCCAAAACTGCATTCTTAATTTCATTTTAGGATTGTTCATTCCTAGTGTGCTATTTCTGTCTATTGACTTTGTATTCTGAAGCTTTGTTGAATTCATTGCTTAGCTCTCCTGTTTTTTGTGAAATTTTTGGGATTCTGTGTGTAGGAAATCATGTCATCTATGAATAGAGATGATTTTACTTGCTTCTTTCCAATGTTGTTGCCTATTGGTTTGTTTCTTAGTTTCAGAGGAGGAAATATAGACCCCTGTTCTCAATAAAAGTAACAAAGATGTGTCATTTTTAATCTACCACACTCAATAAATACAAGAAAGTTATTTTCATATTATAGGGTTTTTTTTAAGGACTTCAATACTGACTAAAACAGCAACTTTCAAAGTAATTACTTTTTTTGTGCAACTTAATGAAAGGGAGATTTTAAAAACTCTCCATAGCCTATCTCTGAGTATCACTCATCTCAAAGTGAGTAGTGCAGGCCCTGGTGTCAGGTGGCTTCATTTAGAACCTCAGTCTCTGTCATTTATCATCTGAATGAGCTTTTCAGTTCTCAACATCTAATATATATAAAGCCTGTGGCAAAGTAACCGACACATAGCGGGCACCAAACTATAATAGTTGGGTTCTCCTCTGTTTCCTAAATAGTGTGTATAGAAACACCTAGTCCAGGGACTAGCACTGGATAATCACTTAACAAATATGAGCATTTATTTCTAAGTTCCAAATTCCAATAATATAAGTATTACTGAAATGTTGAAATTAAGAAGTGTTAGAAGCACAGGTGTGAACAAGACCAATCACCAAAAGAAATTGAATAAGAAACACACATAATTCTTAAAATTAAAAATTCAACTTAAAATTATTCAGAATGAAAAAGTCAATATAATATATCTATTCTGAGGGGATACAGCTAGAGCTGCACAAAGAATAAATACCTAGCCTTGATAGGGTTTCCGTATCAGTGTCAGGGTCCTGCAAGAAAAAGATCAGGACTGTGAGATCAAAAGTGGTAACACTTGGATGGAAAAATCTGAAGATCTTGAACACTCGACATTTCTTATGAATACTATAGCCTGGCAGAGGGCAGCCACCTCTTTCTTGCTAGAGGGTAATAGCCTCCTATCACCTTCAGATGCTACAAAGACAAGATAAAGCTTGTCTTTGTTTCAAGGTTATTCTCTATCACCTTTCATTGTTTCCAAGGTAATTACCCATATCAGATCTCAACACAGCTAGAGAAGGAAATACAGTTCCTTCTTTAGGAGACTACAACTTCTCTACTGAAGGAATTAGAGGACCTGACTAATAAAAGCAAATACTGGACATATAATGGAATGGATCTTGAGAGTATTGGACAACAGGGTTACAACATAAATCCAGACTGGGGAGAATTTATTGACATGGTGGTCTTATCCATGATTCGAGGTTCAACATACTGTTTAAGACACTTGGACCTGGTACTGTTATACTCTTGGGATTGTTCTTTGAAGATTGACCAGGCCAATAACTTACAATAAATGAAGTGCAGATGATAAAAACTGGAATATTTAACTAGATTATTATAGAAGGACCCACCACATGACCTTGCCCCCCTGGGCAAGACCAGAGGACATTTACTTTCACAAGGCAGCACTGAAAAACCCGGTGATAGAAGTCCTCTGCAAGATACAGTTTACCATAGTTGAGGTTGCCACGGAATTAGTCTTACTATATCAAAAGGATTTGGGAATGGCAGAAGTCAGATGGCAGCACTTAAATGTCAAAATCAAGGTGGGCATACTTTATTCTGTGGACAGCAAACCTGGAATAGCAGTCTCCCATGAAAGGGAGATTTTAAAAACTCTCCGTAGCCTATCTCTGAGTATCACTCATCTCAAAGTGAGTAGTGCAGGCCCTGGTGTCAGGTGGCTTCATTTAGAACCTCAGTCTCTGTCATTTATCATCTGAATGAGCTTTTCAGTTCTCAACAAACTGAAAGTATCTTGACCTAGGTATGGGTAGCAAATAATGTGTATCAAAGGACAATATAAACAAATAGTTAGCTACATTTTATTCGACTATTTTAAAAACAGAACTGGTCAGCAAAAGGATGAGGTCAACTATTGCAAAGGAAGATCATAGTTCCCCACTCTTTCCCTATATCTAAGTCAGTTCTCAGAACCAAAGCCTTTGAGGAAGGTCTACAATAACACCATAAATACATAGAATAAATAGCCCCTCAATCTTTTCTCAGATGGACCTTTAGTCACTTTACTAAAAAAGTTACTTTTCAACAGGAAAAAAGGCGTTACTCAAACTTTTTAAAAGACTTTGTGGGAGGAATCTAAATAAATAAACAAAGACCAAAGTCTTGACCTGCTATCACAATTCTCAAGTTAGAGAGGAAGATTTTAGGCTAGATAATATGTGGAAACTCTGACCCAGTCTGCTTTATAATAATCCAGCAAGCCCACCATGTGGTTATTTCTCTAAATCTCCAAGTGTAGACTTGGGATGAATATAGTCAGTGTGTAGCTGAACATACACATGACCTACAGTATAAGAATTATTATGGCAGGAAGGTACAAGTGACCAAATGGAACCCTGGCCAAAATAGTCGTAAGAAGCAATATAGTATTCTAGGAGTAAAGAAATTATCAACAACATTAAAGATTTAAAGGAATTGTGAGTAATCCCCACCATATCCCTTTCAATTCATCTATCTCCTATAAACAAGTCAAAGTATAGTCACTTATAAATTTAAGCAAAAAGTATCAACTTTATCCACTCATCTGTTGAAGGGCATCTTGGCTCTTTCCACAGTCTGGCTATTGTGGCCATTGCTGCTGTAAACACTGGGGTGCATATGGCCCTTCTTTTCACTACATCTGTATCTTTGGGGTAAAAATCATGGAACTCTACATAAAAAATTAATAATGTACTGTATGGTTACTAACATACACAATTTTTAAAAGGTTAAAAAAGAAAAACCCAATAAATAAATAAATAAATAAATAAATAAATAAATAAATAAATATCTGGTAGAAAAAAAAGGTAACATCAAGTTCAATGCTGTGCCAAATATGACTTTATTGCTGGGGGGAAAAAAAAAAAACTGGATAAAGCATCCTGTATTCTAGTCCAAGATAGTGACATAGGAGGTTCTTGAATTTAACTCCTTTCAATAATGCGCCAAATCTATAGCCACATATGGATCACTTCCCTCTAGAAAAAAATCCAGAAACTAGCCGAGTGATTCCTACACATCAGGCTAATGAGAAAATACCTACATTGAAACAGGTAGGAAAGGTTGAGACATACTCTCAGCATAAAACTCACCCCCTGGCATTGAGGCATGTAATCAGAAGGCTACTCATAGCCCCCAGCTTCTCCAGGAGAAGTAAAGGGTTTGGACCCAACATCTAGTGCCCCAACTTTTAAGACTTCCACTTGAGAGATTGGCCCCCAAACACCTGCTCTGAGAGATAATTGGCCTATGCCCACAAGATCCAGGAGAGTAGAGTAAATAATGAAATAGTTCTTAATGAGCTTGCAAGGACATCATCTCCCCAAAATGAACTTGTACAAAAGCTTGGCACCTTGGCTTTTGTGATTGTCATCCAGAGGACACACCCCCTGTTAGTAACAGGAAAGCATATGAAAGTATAAATCTCAGTGATAAAGATAAATAGATGATAAAATTCAGACCACCTAATATTGTAACAGTGGTGGGTAAATCACATAAAAATCTAGCATAAAGGTTAAAGCAAAAGTATTAAAAAAAATATATAGCTCCAGTAATGGATACACAAGATAAAAAGGGGTAAATACAAATTATGACTCTCAACAAACTGGGTGAAGAAGGGGTGTATCTCAACAAAGGCCATAGGTGACACTCACACCATTTTCAACAGTGAAAAGCTAAAGCCTAAAAGCTTTTCCTCTAAGATCAGGAACAAGATAAGGAAGCCCATTCTCATCATTTTTATAAACATGGTATTGGAAGTCCTAACCAGAGTAATTAGGCAAGAAAAAAAAAGCCATCCAAATCAGAAAGAAATGAGTAAAACTGACATCTTTTGCAGATGTCATGATATATACAGAAAAGCCTACGAACTCCACCAAAGAAAAAAGTTAGAACTAATAAACAAATTCAGTAAAGTTACAGGATACTAAATCAATATATAAACATCAGTAGCATTTCTATACACTAATAACAAAAGAAATTAAGAAAATCCCATTTATAATTGAAGCAAAATGAATAAAATACCTAGGAATAAATTTAACCAAGGAGACAGAAGATCTGTACACTGATTATTATAAGACATTATTGAAAGCAATTAAAGAAGATACAAATAAATGGAGATATCCTATGTTCCTGAATTGGAAGAATTAATGTTGTTAAGATAACCATACTACCCAAAGCAATCTATAGATTCAATGTAATCCTTACCAAAATTCCGATAATATTTTTTACAAAAGTTTTTAAAAATGCTGTTATTGGTATGGAATCACTAAAGATCCTGAATAGCCAAAACAATCTTGAGAAAAAAGAATAAAACTGGAGGTATCACACTTCTTGATCTCAAACTATATTAAAAAGTTTTAATAAACAAATAGTATGGTACTGGCATAAAAACAGACACATAGATCAATGAGACAGAAGAGAGAGACCAGGAATAAACCCACGAGTATATAGTAAATTAATTTATGGCAAAGGAGTCAATGATATACAATGAGTAAAGGATAGTCTCTTCAGTAAATGATGTTGGGAAAACTTGACAGCCAGATGCAAAATAATGAAACTAGACCACTGTCTTACACCATACACAAAAATCAGTTTGAAATGGAATAAAGACCTGAAACCATAAAACTCCCAGAAGAAAACATGGGGGATAAGCACCATGATATCATTCTTGCTGTTCTATATTTGAGTGCAATCATATGGTATTTATCTTTCTCTGACTGACTTATTTTGCTTAGCATAATACACAATACACTCTAGCTCCATCCATGTCATTGCAAATGGCAAGATTTCATCCTTTTTGATGGCTGAGTTATATTCCATGATTGCCATGATTAAGTGTGTGTGTGTGTGTGTGTGTGTGTGTGTGTGTGTGTGTGTGAATACACACACATACCATATCTTTTTTTATCATTTAACAGACATTTGGGCTCATTTCATAGTTTGGCTGTTGTTGATAATGTTGTTATAGACATTGGGGTGCATGTGCCCCTTCGAATCTCTATTTTTGTATCTTTTGGGCAAATATCTAGTAGTGTAATTGCTGGATCATAGGGTAGTTCTATTTTTAACTTTCTGAGGAAACGCCCTCCTGTTTTCCAGAATGACTGCACCAATTTGCATTCCCACCAACAATGTAAGAGCCTTCCCCTTTCTCGGCATCCTGCATCCTTACCAACATCCATTGTTTCCTGAGTTTTTAATTTTAGCCATTCTGAGTGTTGTGAGGTGGTATCTCATTGTGGCTTTCATTTGTATTTCCCTGATGATGAGTGATGCTAAGCATCTTTTCATGTGTCTGTTAGTCATCTGGATGTCTTCTTTGGAAAAATATCTTTTCATGTCTTCTACCCATTTCTTAACTGGATTATTAATTTTTTGGGTGTTGACTTTGATAAGTTCTTTATAGATTTTGGATACTAACCCTTTATCAGGTGTGTCATTTGCAAATATCTTCTCCCATTCTGTAGGCTGCCTTTTAGTTTTATTGACTGTTTCCTTTTCTGTGCAGAATTTTTATCTCGATGAAGTCCCAATCGTTCATTTTTGCTTTTGTTTCCTTGCCTCCAGAGATGTCACAGAGGTTGCTGCCTATGTTCTCTCTAGGATTTTGATGGTTTTCTGTCTCACATTTAGGACTTCCATCGATTTTGATTTAAATATTTTGATAAAATGTGGATGCATACTGTTCTATTAGCACACATCCTGGGACTTTTTTTTACAGATTTTATGCCTCAGCAAAGAAAGATGTTCATGATACACTGTTAAGAAAAAGAAATAAAAGGCTTACAGAATGATGTGTATGATAAAATTTCTTTTGTGTTTACAGATAATGATTACATAAGCAAAAAGGCTGGACCAGTATTCAGACTGTTAATAGTAATCTTGTCTGCCAGATGGAAGGGATTCCGTTTGTCTTATTATTTTTAAAATATTTCCAGTTTGAATTATCCCCATCTCATGACCAAAAGTATTTCTATTAAAACTAAAAATGGATGAGAGTTGAGGAAGATGGGGGGGAAGGGGAAACAAGTCTCAAGACATCTAGCAGAGGAGAAAATCAAAAGGACAATATCTGAAGTGGGATGCCAGAGAGTGTCAGGTAGTGGTTGCTCCTACCCAGAACTAAGTTGGGCTGTGTACTATAGATGATTAGAGCAGAACTGAACATATAATGAAAATCATTCAGCGTAATTATTTTATCAGATAAAACTTTTTTTTTGCAGACATTGCATTCTTCGTATGTGCCATAAAATTGTATTTACTGATGAATTTGAGAACATTGGATATCTTGTGATACTAATGAATATGTTTCCTGTTATAATTTCTTGGATACCTGTCTTAAATGATATCTATGATCATGAATTGAAATACTCAAGCTACCTTTTTCTTGCATTTTATATCGTGGAGGCTCTACTTAAGGTAATCCAAAATTGTGTATGTGTGTGTAAATATGTTATATGTCTCACTGAGAGATCCCTAACTTTATTTTCCAACACTAATTACACTCAATTTTCTAAAGGAGTGTATGAAATTCTCTCACTTCTCAAACAAACTTTAACTTTTAAAGGTAAATTTTTAAGGCAACTCAGCAGAAAACCATCCATACTTTAAGAACTGATTTTGTATTTGTAAACATAAGTTTTAAAATGGTGTGTGTAAAGGGAGTTTCAAAGGTATTGGTGTGTTCATAAATTTGGCAGGGAAGTATTCATTTTATTTTTTTAAAACTAGATAGAAATAGATAGAGTGATAGACATCCCTTCATACCTGAAAAACATTTCATGATTTGATTTTTAAATCTCATATAAAGGTAGTTGTAAAATGAAGAAATGTACCTGAACAAACTGATAGTAGTATTGTGTTATATGGATCAAAAAGTGGAAAGTGAGTATGTTGAGTATATAACATGATGGATAAAAACAAGGGAAAATTAGAGGCGACACCATGATACCTACAAGGGACATTACTCCCAGTGACTGGAACTTGGGATGGATTGGTCGGCATGGGTTCTGGAGAGATGTTAGACTTGTGTGGAGGGTATGGAAAATGAGACATGAACATAAAGAATAAAGAGTTTCATAGACCATGCTCTCTCTTTCACTTACCTGGCATCATCTACCATTTATAGTCTAATAACTTGCAAATTCATGTTCCCAGTCAGATCTTATAAAAAACCTCAGATCATATAGATAACTGATGACTGGATCTCTCCAACAAAATACTATACAAACATCTCAAACAGCACATTCTAAAAAATTTATCTTCTCCTTTCCTACTTTTCCCTCAAAATTCCACTGGAAACTCAATTTCACAGACTAGCATCCACAATCATCTCTAATACTTCTCTTAGCTATATTTCCAGCATTTTAATTTTAAATTAATATGATTACTTACTGGTATTTCAGACAAGTAGTCTTAAGGTAGATCAGAAAAAAATCTAACTAGTGATGTTTCAGTTATTGTGGAAAATGTTGCATTAAAAGCAAAAACAAGATAACTTTTTTTTTCATCAACAGATGGCTGCAATGAGGAAGGAATATTTTTTACATGCCTGGAACCTATTTGAGTTAACAATTACATTAGTTGGCATCATAGATATAATTCTTATTGAGACAAATTCTATTACATATACTCTTGATTTTATTCTAGCAGTGATCTTTATAAAAATTGCTAGATTTCTTCGCATACTACGTATTTTGAAGGTAAAGAACTATTAAATCATTCAATCTCAAATTTCTACTGACTGCCTCATAAATATGGACTAAAGTCAGTTTAGTAGTTTTATGATTTCCATTTTCTATTGAGGTAATGTTTATATTTTAAATTTTATAACACTTCCACAAATTACATTTTATAACATTATTTATGAATATTGAAATTCTATTTATAATTTATTTAGCATGCGCAAGTATAGAAATACTCAGCACAGCTTTTTCTTTGAATAGAGAGCATAGGGCCGGCTCAGTTGGTTATGCGACTGCCTTCGGCTCAGGTCATGATCCCGGAGACCCAGGATTGAGTCCCACATCAGGCTCCTTGCTCGGCAGGAAGCCTGCTTCTCCCTCACTCACTCCCCCTGTTTGTGTTTCCTCTCTAGCTGTGTTTCTCTCTGTCAAATTAAAAAAAAAAAAAATCTTTGAATAGAGAGCATATAAAAATTTTCATGTTAATGTAAGTATAAATTAACCCCAAAGTAATGTTTATTTTTATAGATACCTGGTATAAAAGCTGGAATGCAAACCCTTCATAGTGACAAAGCAAATGGTATAAATTCATGCACATTAAGATACCAAAAAATACACATTTCATGTTATATAAATTCATAGTAATATAAAATCATAGCATCAACAAAAACCTTTGATTGTCTAATACATCTTTCTGTGACAAGTATGATATTTATTATCTATATGATTATTTCAATGACATGAAACTCCATCACAAGGCATATGAACTATATATATATATATATGTATATGGAACAGATACACACTCCCTCTCTCTCACTGGCTCGCTCTATTCATACACAAACAAGATACATACACATTCGCCACTGTGAGAGATACAAAATTAAGTGAGACACAGTTCATCTAGAGATAAAACTAACAGATTAGAATCTGTACATTCAGAGCTTTCTTACATATGCTTAAAAAATACTTTTGCTCCCAAGAGGAACATATCTACTAAGTCTAAAAGCATGCAACTAGTAGCTTTTTCCCATTTTACTATGAAATGAGACTATAAATAATGCTAGTATGCAGTCGGACCTAAGGAAGGCAAACAAACTATATTCCAGTGACTAGTTAATTCTTTCTGATAGGAAGATATATGGGGTCTACCAAATATTTTAAGTGAAGCAACTGGTAAACCACCTAAGAAAAGTTTGTATAGGTATTCAGGAAATTCTGAACCCTTAACTTATGTCAGATGATAGGCCCTGGAACATGAAGGCAAATCAGATATACTCTCTACCCCTAGAGAATTTGTAGAAGGAAAAGGACCTGTCATCTAGATGTTCTAATGTTACATTATAGGATAAGTGCAAAACGGAGTATGTACAGAATGCTAATGAAATTTTATTTTATTTTTTTTTAAGATTTTATTTATCTGATAGAGAGAAACACAGCCAGAGAGGGAACACAAGCAGGGGCAGTGAGAGAGGGAGAAGCAGGCTTCCCGCGGAGCAGGGAGCCCGATGTGGGACTCGATGCCCGGTCTCCGGGATCATGACCTGAGCGGAAGGCCGCCACCCAACCAACTGAGCCACCCGGGTGCCCCATAACGAAATTTTAAAAAGAAACAAAGATGTCCTTTATTAGGTGATACTTAAATTGAATCTTGAAGGATGAGCTTAAGCTATGAGGATTAATGGCAGCTCATTGGAGGGCAGAGTATGGAAATTATGGAGCGTAGACAGGAAAACACGGGAAACAGCCAACTCTAGGGAATCTGGGGGACTGCACAGTGGTAACAGATAATCTGGAAAGTTAAACCTCAGCAAAGAAACAATGAAGAGTTAATGGTGGGGCCAAACAAAAAATATAGTTGTGGTGGGTTCTAACCCCCGAATAAATCTTCTGGTCAGAAGGTTAGTAGGAGATTTCGTAGGTAAAAAATGGCAGTACTTTACAGACATTTATGACTTAAGCCCAGAAGATTAATTGCATTGTTTTTCAAGAATTTAAATCCGTTGGAAGTAGCATTCAATTCTCTATAGAAGACATAAGTAAAGAGTAGTCTTAATTTCACAGAGGTGTCCAACATTATTAATGATAAATAAATCTCTCTGGTCATGAAGTTATAAAATTACCATGAAAAAAATAACAAAAAAACCTTGACGGGTTACTAAAGTTACTGTTGAAAGCATATTATTTTATGTTATTATCTACTTTAGTTAAATTAATCAATACATAATTAAGTATATACAATTTATATTAAATAGTAGTTCTGTTTTTTTCCAGCTCATAACCCCAAAGTTGCTGCAAATAATAGATCAAAAGATGAGTCACCAGCAGTCCTTTAAGTATGCTATATTAAAAGGATATGTCCAAAGCGAAGCAGACATAATGACTATAATTGATCAGATTTCAGGTTCTAAGCAGGTTAAGCAGGTGAGAAAAACTTTCAATAGTAAGCAAAGGGTTTATTCCTCTAGTCCCTCAGTTGTCCCCACCCATTGTGTCCTCTATCTGTGTAGATAGATAGATAGGTCTTTGACTTGATTTGCTAAGGGATTTCTGTAAAAACTTAAACTAGTCTACAGTTGTATTACTCAAAAGCCTCCGTACTGAAATGTCTGTGCCACAGTAGCAAATCATGAGGCTTTTGCAACCTTTTGGGGAATATGAAACGCATATGCAGTGGTCATCAGCTCCCTCCTGAGGCAAGTTCCAGGATCTGTCAACTACAGGTGCATTAAATAAGAAATACTAGTGGCTGAGATGTAATGGCAGTGTTAAGCAAAGGGAGATTCTTCGTAATTCCCAAAGGCTCCCTTCCTCTCCCCTGCCTGATTTTCCACAGTAAATAGTAAAAGAAGCAAAGGATGGGGATCTGGCAAATCGAAAAAGTAAGAATAATGCATCTAGAAGGAAACCTTGTTGAATTACACAGACAAGGAACAAAAAAAAAGCCAAGAGATTGAATGATTATGCTCACATAGCTAGTAAACAGCAAAGAAAATTCTAGCACCCAAGTTCTAGATTTTCACTTTTTTTTGACAGAGATGGTTATTCTCACAAGTTTGTCAGCTATGTGAAATATTTACCTTTCAAGGCAAAGTGGAACACATGAATGCCAAGTAATACGCCCTAAGCTCTGTAGTTGAGAAAATTGAACATGTGATATGTAGTAAACCACAAAAAGCAATATCTTTCCTCTCTTCACCACCTGTAACTTTAAAACTGTTTTCCTGAATTTTGTTACCTGTTCTAACTGGAAAAGGATATTTAGCACTGGAATTTGAGGATACACAGTAGGAAAAGCAAGAGGAACTGAATCTCTAAGATGCCCAGGTTTAGTCTTCGTTTTTGCTCTCACGCAGTTTGGCCAAGCCTTCTACCTCATTTAAGATTAAAAGCTTTCCCTGTGGCCCCAAAGTTGAAAAGGAAAGTATAGACTGGGTCTGTGTTTTTCAGAATCAATAGTATCCTAAATAGTTTCCTTACTTTAAGGAAAAAAAAATATGACTTGCCTTCAGGCTTCTCAAAGTCAACCTGGTAATGTCACTTCTTATTCTCTCCACCAATTTGCTGGAGCAAAATAGAATTTATTGCACAAAATTCAATTTTAACCCCTGAAAATCTCCCCACCATGCGTTTTCTTTAAAGTTATTAGTTAGGTTTAAAAAAAATCCATCAGTTACATATGTAAAGATATTTTATAACAGCTTGTTCTCCAGTGGGGATAACTCTTCTATTATTTTGTAGATGTTATTAAGGAGGATAATGAAGAATACAGCACGTGCTATGAAAGAACTGGGTATGTTAACCCCTCTCCTTAAAGATTAAGTACAACCATCTCTTATTATCACTACTTCAGAGAGGCAATTATTTTGGTAACTAAACTGATCTTTGAGGAAACCTATTTATTGCTAATAGTAAAGTATATAACTTCAACAATCACTATGATCATATCTTGGGTATATCATACTTCAGTGAAGACCTTTTAATTTCTTTTTAAAGGAAACACATTAGCATTGCATATTTATACATGTTATTATTAACCTACAAATTCTATTTTCTTCCAAACCAAAACCTTCCTGAGCAATATGAGGAAAAAGTTATTTTTTCCCTCTTCACTTGCCGGAGGGCTGCCATCTGAGGATTTAGGATTTATAAGCTGAAATCAGAAGAGAATCTTACAGATCTCTGATATGACTGCTGGGAGCTTCTATACCTAAATATAACAACAGCTATTCTCTCAGTCATGCCACGTCATACTGCTAGTACCGAATAAATCCTGGGAATGGGACACACACACTCCTATAGTATAGTGTTCATGTGGGAGGAGAAGAAGGGGATTTGGTACCAGGTGGTGGGCAGAAAAAATGGCACATCAAATCTGAGAATTGAACAAGACTTGAGAGATTTTACATGGTAGATAATTGTCAAGTCAGACAAGAAGCCACCATGAAGGAAAAGCTGAAATGTAGAATTCTAATTGAATGCAACTCTCATGGGCATTCAGGAGTCCAGGTAAGATGAGCAGAAGAGCACAGATCGATGATTCCTCTAGCTTCAGAGGAATGTTGGGTGGACAATGACCCAAGATGAATGAGAAGACTTAATCAGAGCCATATCTAAGGCACAGTTTGTAGTCCAAACTCCTAATTCAAACAGAATAGAATAGTAGGACATAAACTCCAGACCTAGAGCCCAGAGGAGTCTCTCAATGTCCCATACAAGTGTATCAGTAAAATTGTTAATCCTAGGACTAGGGCTGTCTGTCCTTCCTCATGGGCTTAGATATAAGCTGACAAGAAAATAGCAAGCAGAACTCTGCAACTGCTGGTGAATTATGATTGATTGCAGAGGCCTCATCAGGGAGAGATACATTTCTCTGTGTTAAGGGTTGTATTCCATGAATTTAGAGAAGAAATACTAGCTTATTGTCTGCATGAAATATTTAAGTATGTTCTTATTTTATCTGAAAATATTATTTTTCAGGCTACTTAGAGTATGATCACCCAGAAATCGCTGTTACTATGAAAACAAAGGAGGAGATTAATGTCATGCTCAATTTGGCTAGAGAAATTGTTAAGGTTTTTAGGTCAAAAGGAATTATTCATAAAATTGAAGGTTCCAAAATTAATAAGGTAAGGTAGCATATTTTTAAAGCAAATATACTTACTTGATATATAGTCATTCATGATCTTCAGACCTACCTTTGATTTTCTAGTGTAGGTCATCTCTGAGATATGAACATATAATTTAAAGTAATTGTGTAAAGGAAAGCACCTACCATAGAGCATTTCCTTCCTGTGCTCTAATGCTCAATTTCTCTTTCCCTTTCTTGCCACAGCAAGGAACCATCTCTTTCTATGCTTTGCTCCCAAACCCATGGTATGATGAAACTATTTCTCATCCTAGACTACAGTGGATATCAGTATTTTTCTAGGAATTATCTATGCCGCTGAAACAACTCTTCCCATAAAAATCCCATGATTTTTAAGAACATTCAATTATAGGGTAAAAATTCACTACCTTTTCTTTCTCTAAGTTATTTAAATAGTATCATGACATATAAAAATTAGAGGGCCCCAACTAATTCTGTAACTACAACATTTACTGTCCAGATTGGGAGTGGTATGAGAAAAAAAACAGAGGCTATTATGCTTGTGAATACATATACAAAATTTTAAACATAACAGTGGCTAATTAAATATGGTAGTATATTTAAAGGAAATTGAGAGATAAAATTTTTGGAAAGGGGGAAAAGGTTATTATATTTTGAGTGTTTAATTTAAAATCCTAGGAAAAAAATTAAAATCTATAGGATTAATAAGGTAAATCACAAGGTAGTCAGAAATAATATCAACATTCAAAATTCTTCTTCAACTAAAGAAAATGTAGAAAATATTCTATTCATAGTATTGATTAAAAACTCTCAATCCTTAAGTGTGAACCTAACATAAAATATATAACATCTATGTGGCAAGAACTGAAAGGCATATTTGAGCAGGTAGAAATATCAGTCACCTTAGAGACAAAGCAATGGAAATTATCCTATTTGAGGAACAGAAATAAAAAGATTGATAATAAGTACACAAAATCTAAGGAACCCCTGAGATCCAATCAAGTGGATCAACATATGCACTGTGGGAATTCTACAAGGCCAGCAAGAGAGATGAGATTTGAAGAAATAATGGCTGAAAACTTCCCAACTTAGATGAAAGACATAAATATTAATGTCCAAGAAGTTCAATAAATTCCAAGTAGGATGACCTGAAAGAGACCCACACCAAGACACATTATAATCAAACTGTCAAAAGAAAAAAGAACAATTTTGAAATCAGCAATAGAGAAGCAACTCCTCCCATATAAGCAATCCTCAGTAAGATTATTATCAGATTTCTTATCAGATACTTTGGAGACCAAAAGGAAGTGAACTGATATATTCAAAATGCTAAAAGAGAAGAAAAACCTAGCAGCCAAAAATCTGATATCCAACAAAAACTGTTCCTGCAGAAATGACAAAGAAATTAAGATATTCCCAGATAAACAAAAGTGGAGGGAGCTTATTACCACTAGCACTGCTCTGAAAGAAATGCTAAAAGGAGTCCTACACACTGACACCTCACAACAGAGGATATCCAAATGACTAATACATAACAGAAGGTACTAAATTTCATTGTCATAAGTTTAATACAAATTAAAACCAAATGGGATACCAATACACAACTACCAGAATACTGGTTTTTTTTTAACTGACAATATTAACTATAGGCAATGATGTGGAACTGGAATATTAGAGTAAGAGTGTAAATTAATGTAATAACTTTGGTATTGTTAGGCAAATTCTCCTTAATTCGAACATACACATATGACACAGCAATTAGATTACAGAACCATATATCCACAGAAATGCATACATATGTACACCAAATAAATACAGCAGTATTACAAAAGGCCAAAACTGGCACACTCCAAGTGTTGATCAAAAGTAGACAAAACTATGGTATACTTGTACAACATAATCCCCTACAACATTGAAAATGACGGGAATGAACTTCTGCTCCCTACAATATTAGAGCTGAATATCAGAAACATTACTACTGAACAAATGAAACCAAATACAAACAAGGACATACTCACTGATTTCATGCAGATATATCTCAAAACCAAACAAAGCTAAACTCTGATAAAAGAGAGGCCATCTTCAGATAGAAAAAAATGACTAGAAGAGAATTTATAGAGGATTTTAGGTGTAGTAAATGTTTTATTTCTTAATCTGGGTGCTGGTTACCCAGACCTTTTCACATTGTTAAGTTTTCTTTGAGTAGACATTTATAATCCGTGCACTTTTTGTTTATGTGCTATAATTCAGTAAAAAAAAAAGTTTACTTTTAAATATTTATTCTATGACTTCAGAATGATGATAACAGAAAGATCCTATCAGTGGGGAAAAGTTGAAGGTTTTCATAGAACAAAAATCTCAGAAGAGCTAGTAAAGGAAATAGTACAATGCCATAATTTCCAAACATTCTGTGAACACCAGTTTTGTTCATCTTCTTTCTTAAATTTTGTGGTTTTAGTTAATAATGGACAAAAAAAGAGAGATACTTGATTTTCCACCTGTTATCAAGCCCCTTACTGTTGAAGAAGCACTCTACCATCTTCCATGGCTAGACAAAGACAAAGATCATATAAGCTTCATTCAGGTAATATTTTTATTTTCTGGTAATACCATCTATAATGTACCAACAAATGATTTTTTTTGAAGAAGAAGACTGTGATATTCTCCAGCTTAAAACTCCATGCATATGTACCCCATCTGAAGGTACAAAAATCTATGAATATCCACCTTCTTCTCTTTGATATTGATTATTCCTATTTTTTTCTTACAAATTTATCACTAACACAATACATTGGATCTCATTGACTGATATTTTAAAATGTAAGAACTTTTATTAAGCCAATGCTAATATAATGTTTATGTCTTATATATTTGGTGATATTTTTAAGGAAAGAGCCAGAGTTATAACATTTGATTGTGGAAATGATATATTTGGAGAAGGTGATGAGCCCAAGGGAATTTATATAATAATATCAGGTATGGTAAAGGTAAGTCAGAGTTGATCATAAATACACTTGTGAAAATTAGTTAAAAATTCTATAAAATTGAAAATTCATAGTTTTCCATGTTAAGAACTGCATTGTTCCTCTTTTAGGACAACAGCCACAATTTTCTTGTTCAAACACTGTGGTTAACATTACCTATCACCTTGTAAGCATTACTTTCCCATAGATAACAAGAAACCATCCAAAGGATCATCTTCAAGATACAGTACTTTAAGTTGTTTTCATCTTATGTTTATCTGAATTGGGCATTTCACCATTCTAAGGCAGGTATAGATTGGCTGAGTAGAAGGAATCAGAAAGATTGCAGTATCTAGGAATGCTTTTGCTAATTTAATAAATTCGCTTTAAAAGGTACACGTATGAAGCATCCTCAAAATAACATCTACATATTAAAATGGTTAAAACCAAAGGAAAAAAGTAAAAAATTAAAGAGTTTGGTAATAAATTGGCTTTTTTTTTTCTCTTTCTTCATTCCTCAACAGCTTCAAAGATCAAAACCTGGTTTTGGAATTGACCAAATGCTCTGGGAATCAGAGGAGAAAGATTATCAGCGAATGTACACAGACTTTGTGATCAGTGGGGAAATAATTGGAGAGCTAAACTGTTTAACTAATCAACCCATGATGTATTCTGCTACCTGCAAAACTGTAGTGGAGGTCAGAAAACATCACCTTATTGCCTATGATTGTAACTTATTAAATATCTAGTATCAAATTTAAGGTTATTTCTGTATTTAGAAAATGTTTACAGTCTAGTAATAATTTTTTAAAAATAAGAATAGTAAAGGAATAAGACCTGTTACCAAATTATACTTATCCAGTACACTATCCTGGCAAAATGGCTTGCAAAATTAACCTACCATATTAAGATTTAACCAGAAAAACTGATTGAATGAGGTCTCTCTTGGGGAGATTATGGGATGTATTTTAGCTATCGATACCGTAATTTGAGGGGTAACGAACAGAAAAAGTCAGAGAACAAATATCTATTAATAAAGAAGTGGAGCAAAGTGAATGGAAGTTTTCCCAGACACAATGAGGACAAAATTCTCACACCAACAGGGGCTATCACTGGCCTAATTGAAACTCAAAAAGAACAATGACTACACACAACTAACCCCATAATAAATGAAAACCCATAAGTTGATGGTGATACCAAAATTTGTTTAGTTTCCAATAAGATTTTTGGGATATTAACTTACTACTCTAAAAATGGATTTTTAAAAAAATCAAAAGAATTCAGCTTTTATCCTGCCTTTCCTCTATGAACTATTTCAAGGGAACTGAAGAAGAAGAAGGAGAATGAGAAGGAGAAGAAGAAGAAGAAATAATAATATTCTTCTATACAGAATTCAAGCTAACAAATGTAGAAACAGAGAATTACAGTATCTTCATTTTGCCATCTCAGTGAAATAATGGATCTAGTTACTCGCCATCAACTGATGATGGAACTACCGTGTGAAATGTTAACGGGAAACTTTACAATGAAAGGACCAGGCTAGGCTGGCACCACCTAAAAAACAATTGTAGCACCACTAGAAGTTGGACCACTGGGCATAATGTACCTCTGGAGATGATGCTGCAAAACTGGTTCTTTGAAGAAATCAACAAAATTGATAAATCTTTAGCCAAATTCATAAAAAGAAGAAACAGAAAGAGAATCCAAATCAACAAAATCAGAAATGAAGGAGGAGAAATGACTGACCCCACAGAAATACGAAGGATCATAAGAGAGTATTTTGAAGAATTATATGCCGACAAATTGGACAACGTAGAAGAAATGAATAAATTCCTGGGGCACCTAGGTGGCTCAGTCGTTAAGTGTCTGCCTCTGGCTCCCTTCTCAGCAGGAAGCCTGCTTCTCCCTCTCTCACTCCCCCTGCTTGTGTTCCCTCTCTAGCTGTGTTTCTCTCTGTCAAATAAATAAATAAAATCTTTTTTAAAAAAAAAAAAAAAAAAAGAATAAATTCCTAGAAACATATAACCTCCCAAAACTGAATCAGGAAGAAATAGAAAATTTGAACAGACCAATTACTAGCAATGAAATTGAACAAGAAACAAAAAAATAATAACTCTAACAAACAGAAGTCCAGGACCAGATGGCCTCACAGGTGAATTCAACCAGACATTTAAAGAAGACATAGTACTTAATTCTTCTCAAGCCATTCCAAAACCAAAGAGGAAGGAAAGTTTCCAAATTCATTCTATGAGGAAAAGCTTCCAAATTCACTCTACGAGGTCAGCATTACTCTGATACCAAAACCAGTTAAAGACACTACAGAAGAAGAGAACTACAGGCCAGGATCTCTGATGAACATCAAGATACCTGCCCATAGATGCAAAATTCCTCAACAACATATTAACAAACGGAATCCAGCAATACATTTTTAAAAAATCATTGAATGGCAGTTATTCCCAGGATGCAAGGGTGGTTCAGTATTTACAAATCAATCAACATGACACATTACATCAATAGAGAAAGGATAAGAACCGGATGATTATTTGAATAGAGGCAGAAAAAACATTTGAGGAAGTACAACATCCATTCATGGTAAAAACCCTCCACAAAGTAGGTTTAGAGTGCACATGCCTCAACAAAACAAAGGCTGTATGTAAAAAAAAAAAAAAACCCACAAAGCTAACATCATAATGGTGAAAAGCTGAAAGCTTTCCCCCTAACGTCAGGAACAAAACAAAGATGTCCACTCTCACGGCTTTTATTCAACATAATGTGCCAATCCTACCCACAGCAGTCAGACTTTAGAAAAAGAAATAAAACTCATCTAAATTGGTAAGGAAGAAGTAAAATGTTCACTCTTTGACATGATACTATATATAGAAAACCTTAAAGACCACAAAAAAAAAAAAATAGAACTGATCAGTGAATTCATTAAGGTTGCAGGTTACAACTCAATGTATAGAAATTCATCGCATCTCTATACACTAATAATGAAGCTGCAGAAAGAAATTGAGAAAGCCATCCCATTTCCAGTTGCACCACAAATAATAAAATACCTAGGAATAAACTTAACCAAGGAGATGAAAGATTTGTACTCTGAAAACTATAAACCCTTGAGGAAAGAAATTAAGGTGTCCCATGCTCATGGGTTGGAAAAACAAATATTGTTAAAAGTGTCTGTACTACCCAAAGTAATCTAATCTACAGGTTTAATGTAATCCCTGCCAAAATACTAACAGCATTTTTCATAGAACTATACCAAACAATCCTAAAATATGACTGGTACCACAAAAGACCCCGGATAGCCAAAATAACCCTGAAAAGGAAAAACAAAGCTGTAGGTATCAATTCCAGATTTCACATTATATTACAAAGCTGTAGTAATCAAAACAGTATGGGACAAAAATAGAAACATAAACCAATGGAACAGAATAGAAAATGCAGAAATAAGTCCACAATTATATGGCCAATGAATCTTTGACAAAGGAGGCAAGAATATGCAACTGGAAAAAGACAGTCTCTTCAACCAATGATGTTGGGAAAATAGGGCAGTTACATGCAAAGAAGTGAAAGTGGACTACTATTCTACACCATACACAAAAATAAACTCAAAATGGATTAAGGATCTAAATGGGAGACCTGAAACTATAAAAATCCTAGAATAGGGGTGCCTGGCTGGCTGGCTTAGTCAGTAGAATATGTGACTTTCAATCATGAGACCATGAGTTCAAGCCCCACATTGTGCATAAAGCTTACCTAAAAAATAAATGAATAAAAAATGAAATCCTGGAACAGAGAACAGGTGGTAATTTCTCTGACATCAGCCATAACACCATTTTTCTAATTATGTCTCCTGAGGCAAGGGGAACAAAAACAAAAATAAACTATTGAGACTACATCAAAATAAAAAACTTCTGCAGAGCAAAAGAAACAACTTCCTGAATAAACCTAGAAGGGAACCTACTGAATGGAAGAAGATATTAGCAAAAGGCATATTTGATAAAAGTTTCCAAAATATATATAAGAACTGAAACAGCTCAGGGCGCCTGGATGGCTCAGTAGGTTAAAGCCTCTGCCTTTGGCTCAGGTCATTAACTCAGGGTCCTGGGATGGAGGTCTGCTTCCTCCTCTCTCTCTGCCTGCCTCTCTACCTACTTGTCTTCTCTCTCTCTGTCAAATAAATAAACAAAATCTTAAAAAAAAAAAAGAACTTATACAACTCAACACCAAAAAATAATAATAATCCAGTTAAAAGATGGTCAGTAGACAAACAGACATTTCTTCAAAGAAGACACACAAATGGCCAACAGACACATGAAAAGCTGCTCATCATCACTTACCATCAGGGAAACGCAAATCAAAACCAAAATAAGATGTCACTTCATACCCATCAGAATGGCTAAAATCAAAAACTCAAGAAACAAGTGTTGGCAAGGATGTGGAGGAACAGGAACCGTCATGTATTACTGATAGGAATGTAAACTGATACGGTCACTGTGGACGACAGAATGGAGGTTCCTCAAAAAATTGATAGAACTACCCTAAGATCCAGTAATCATAGTAGTGGGTATTTACCCAAAGAATTTGAAAACAGGAATTTGGAAGGATATATGCACCTCTATGTTTATGGCAGCATTATTTACAATAGCCAAATTACGGAAGCAGCCCAAGTGTCCATCATTAGATTGATGGATAAGAAAATGCAGTGTGTATCTCATGACTCTTAGCTCATGACCTGAGCTGAAATTAGGAGTCAATTGCTTAACTGACTGAGCCACCCAGGGGCCCCTGGAACTAATTAAATCTTCTAAGACTCCACTGGTTGGGCTGTATCCATCTTCTCTGTCTCATGCCAGGAAGACCAGGACTCCTAAGGGGAAGGCCCTCAGTAATATTAATAAAAGACCCAGAACAAAAGAGATCAAAGACTTGTGGCATCCTCAAGAAATGCAATTTTAGAGATTACGGCCTGAATCGGGGCTAGAAAGAAGCTAAACACAGCTAAGCCCGGGGCAAGGCAAGACTTTTTAAAATCTTTTATTTTCTTTCTTTTCCCGCTGCCCGGACTCCCTCCCTCCCACCGCCGGTGCCGCCCCCGCGCGTGCGCAGCCACCCGGGCCTCTGCCCCGGCGGGCCCCGGCCCCCGGCCCCGG
>PITA01016266.1:0-47168 GCA_004023965.1 Spilogale gracilis
TCTCCCTCCCTGCCTGCCGCCCTTCTTCCCCCCTCCCTTCTGTCTCTCTCTCTCTCTTTCTCCATCTTTCTGCTTTGCTTCCTCTTCTCTTTTTTATTATCTTTTTAGTCAAAGTGCTCAATGTCTCCATGAAATACATTCCAAAATGTTATTTTGCAGCACCTCGTGCATTAACACAGCTCTGGTCTCTCACCAGGGCAGACTGTCCTGTCCCACCAGCGTTACGTTTCTGCCCAGCAGCCCCTGCAGAAACGAAAGGCTGTCCACGGATAATAGCCTTCACTTACTGGTGCAGAGACAAACTGGTCTCTCTTGTTCTTTGACATCTGTCCAGACTTTGCCAGAAACCAAGGCTAATCAGGCCTGCTGTGGTTTTATTTTATCCGTGAATCATTATCAGGAAGTGCTGGTGTGGTTGACTCTTAAGTTTCTTAGATTTTTGAGATGTTTTTCATACCAGTTAAAAAGATTATTTTATCAGTGACCTTTGTAGACTAACTCTGTAGTAAACAGGAAAATATTCAGCCACTATGAATTATGTAATACTTCGAAATTGTCTAGACAGTGTTAGGAGGCTAACAGTTGGAGCAAGTTCTTGGAAATGAAAAGGAAGCAATTTAGCAACCGAATTTGAGACCGAGTTGATATCCACCTCTCCCTCTGCCCCTTTCGTCCCCCTTCCCCCTCTTTGGTCCAAGACACAGAGGGGTTTATCTGGAGTCAGCCGGGGTCTGCCCTTTCCACCGATCGGGCAGCAGGGTGCAAAGTCAGCTTTGTGCCCATCGCTCCTATTTCCTTCCCGTCCTCTTGCTGCCTGGCAAGGTTGGGATGCGGGAAGGGTCCAGGGTCTCACGCACAGGTGGGCTCTGTGCCTCATTCACACAGTGGGGAGTGAAAGAGAGGATGTCGAGAGACCCCTTCGGGTCATGTTGCTGTTTAAACACACACAGCATCGGCCCCAGTGTAGTGCCTTTTTTTTTTTTTTGCCTTTTGTTCTGGAAAATGGTGTGTGTCCCCCAGCGTGTCTGAGCAAATGCACATGGCAGGAGTGACATTAAAAGCGAAGAAAAAGACTCAGTAATCAGCCATCACTTATAGAGAAATCAGATGAAAGCATAACTGAAACGTGACCAGCAGAGCCTCCTTCCCTGCAGAAGCAAAATGAAACAACGCGGTACGCTGAGGTCCAATGGAGGCGGCAAGGCAATACACAAAGTGTAGTCCTTCCTTTGGGACCCAGGTGACCGGCCTATGTAGAAGGTGGCTGAGCCGAGCAGGAGAGGACAGCCCATCCCGCCGCCCCCTCACAGGACCAAAGCGGCAAAATGATAGAAGAGGGCAAGTTCCCGTGGTGCGCAGGGGTCACCGGTTCATCTGCAGGAGAGGCCGAAGCTGAGCAGGCCCTAACGGAGGCAAACTCCACGCAGAGAAAGAAGAAGGCCCCAACGGTCGCCAGTGATGCTCTGCAGGAAGGGGTGAGTGTGGCAGAGGAGAGTGGGTGAGGGCAGCCTGGGCCGGGCCCCAGGTGGAGCCCAGGTGCGGGGTAGGGACTGGTGCCCCGTGAGCCCCGCACAGGCCGCCCCGCGAGGACGCCCTCCAGGCCCTGCTCTGTGCGCTGTGCGCAGGGTCGCCCGTGTCCCCGTGCGGTCCTTCCCCGCTTCTGCGGCGGCCAGGAGGGCAGTGCCACCTGGGGCTCTCCCCAGCACGCCAGGTGCTGAGAGGTGGGCCAGGGGAGCTCTCCGGCTCCCCTGAGGGGCTCCGGGTCCACTCGAGGGGACATCAGACCACGCACGGGCTTTCTCAAGTCTCCTCCTCTTCCCTCACATGTGTAAAACCTTCTTAAATCACCGGTCTCGGCTGAAGCATCATTTCTTCTTGGAAGCCCTTCCTGGCTCCCTAGAGCGGGAGCTGTGTTCTACTCTTGGCTCTCATGGTGCGCACATGTCCTACGTCCTCGCCCTTGACACGCCTGAATTCCTATCCCGCCACCTTCACAGACGGGGAGTGGTCCGGCTCTGCCCCTAGCACGGGCACGAACCCACGGCGCAGAGAGCTCACGTGTGTTTGATGACTGAGTGGAAGGGCTCAGCGAGCCCCGAGCCGGTGACAAGCTGTGTGATGGGGAGCGCGGGCACTGGAGATGTCCACGCCCAAAGCATCCCAGAGTTGTGAGGATAAGTAAGAGATTCTCCCCCCGAAGAGCAGGCAACAGCTCCACAGGCAGAAAGCCAATATGCAAAGATGCTAAGCTGTCAGTCACTGTCCCCAGGAGTCCCCACGACGACGCCTCCACTGTGTGCTGGAGAGGAAGGTGGGGTGGTGGGCAGGCGGACAGCAGAGCGAAAAGGCACTGCAGAGTTACCTGGCGGGGCGCACGGTGGGCAGTCCTGCTTCTACGATGGTCACCGATGGGCTCAGAGACTTGGGCAGGTGATGCGATCCACAGGTTCTGAATTCGGGGTCTGCGGAGCCGCCCCCTTCCGAGTCTCCCGGAGGAACTTTCTAGGGCAGACCTGTGCTGCTCACAGGCCCTGAGGCCCCGGCAGGCGGCCTCCCTCCCGGTGAGCATGCACGGTGTAGCCATCGTAAGGCCCCTGCAGGCGGCTGGGACGGGTCCACCGCCCAGCGGGGAGACGCGCCCAGAGGCCCATGGCTCTTACAAGGTCGTGGGGATGCTAGCGGCAGGAACCACTCCCTCTCCTGCTAGTGTCCTGTGCTGCCCCAGAAAGAGGAGAAAGTGACTCCTGAGCCCTCCTCTCTCCTGCGCGGTTTAGCTTTGCGTGGGCGTCCCTGGGCCAGGATGCTTTACTTGTGGCTCAGGCCTGAGTATTTTTCAAATGGCTGTTCCATGTTGTTCCTGGAAATGTGGTCTTTTCCCTTCTCGTCTGAAAGAGGCTGCAAGGTCCGCATCCGGGAGGGCATGGAAGGAGAGGTGGGGAAGGAACGATATTTTCCTTGTGTCTGGGGGCAGAGGCCCTTGAGCCGGGGGTCTGCTCTGTGTCCTGCCCCGGAGCCTGCCTGGCATGCGGGGGCCCCGGGTGAGCAGGGACCTGCGAGCAAGTCCCAGCTGCGAGTCTCTCAGGTTATCAGCATAACTGGATATTTTTCCTCACGTGTCCTTAAGAGGCACTCACGTCCAGTCCAACAGGTTGACAGAAGTCGGCATAGAGCCAGAACGTTGCTTACGGGAATGACCCGGGGCTTCTCAGGATTCTAAATCCTTTGCTCTAGTATTATTATTTTTAGTATTTTATAAACGTCTTATTTATTTATTTGAGAGAGAGAACAGTGGCGGGGAGGGGCCGAGGAGAGGGAGAAGCAGACTCCCCGCTGAGCAGGGAGCCTGATGCAGGACCTGATCCCAGAACCCAGAGATCATGACCTGAGCTGAAGGCAGATGCCCAACCCGCTGAGCCCCCCAGGTGCCCTTGTTTCCAGTATTGAGGTAATGCGAGGTAAGTTGGAACTCAGATGACCTAAGGTCATGTTCTTTCTTGGGATTTTCAGAGCCACGTGGTCTTGGGGTCCCTAAGGTCACGGCCAGGAAAGCGCGAGTGTGGAGCCCCTACCGTGCAGCAGGCACGGGCTCAGTGTGCACGGGAGCTGTCCCCTTACATGCTGAGACACGCAGGCACAGGAGCCACTCACCTCGTCTCCTTAATCTAGTTCCAGGAAGGGATAATTGCGCTGCCTTCCTAAACCCAAAGAGCGCCCTGGGGACCACAACAAATACCTAGTGTGAGAGCACTTTTCTCCGTCCCAAGCGCTGCAGACGTGACACGCTCCGGCTCCTCTCGGAGCACATCACTGACTCACCGTTCACGGTACAAGGGGGAAAGGGGTTCCGCCCAGAGCAGGCCAATGCTATGCCACTCACCGAGCACCCACTCCCTCGTGGCGGTCGTGCAGCCCCTGTGAGCATGAGCAGAGCAGCCAGCACGGGGCAAGAAGGGAGCTCTACCGCCCACAACCCTGCTTCAGAATGACCTGCAGACCCAGATCAGACAGCCCACCGCTCAGGACCCTTCCACGGCATTAATTCTAACGATGTTTTCTTAATTCTTAATAAAAAGCTGGCATTTCTCTGTATAAGTCTGAAGCAGCAATGGAACCAAATTATAATTTCTTCTAGTGACACCATTTCCTCCACTGAGTAAGTTTTGATTAAGGACCAATAATTCTACTTAAAAATTATGTTGGACCATTTTCAATGTTTTAGTCATACATCTAGAGCTAAATTATTATGACTGCATTTTTTATTGTCCCAAGTTATGTGTTAAATACAAAATATATATGTATTCTGAACAGAAGTGTAAAAATTTGCCAGCATGTGTTGGAGTAAGATTGTATTTCCCAAGAACAAGCTTTGATCAAAAGGTAGGATTTTATTATAAGACTACAAATACTTTATAGCCCTTCTTATGTGCATGCCTATGTGTGTATGTGTATAGACATAAATCGATAGTGTTACTGGCTGAATTATGTTCCCCTCAATTCATACATTGAATCCCTGACCCCCAGAAGCTCAGAATATGACCTTATTTGGTCTCACAGATGTAGGAAGGTAAGATGAGATCATTATGGTGGGTTCTAATTCAGTAGGACTGTGTCCTTATAAAAAGGGGAAATATGGACACAAAAGCACATGCACTGAGAATGCCAAGTGAAGGTGGAGGCAGTGACCCGGGTGACATGTTTACAAGCCAAGAAAGAGCCAAGACCATCGGCAAGTTGCCAGAAGCTGGGGGAGAGGGACAAGGAACCAACATGCCCACACCTAGTTCTTGGACTTCTGCCTCCAGAGTGTGAGAGGATGCATTTCTATTGTCTTGGCCAACCAAGCTATGCTACTTTGTTACAACAGATCTAAGAAACAAATGTAAAATTGTTTGTAATGTAAATGTAAGTGTAAATGTAAATGTAAATGATGGAAGGATGGATGGATGGATGGATGGATGGATGGATGGATGGATGGATGGAGAGAGGGAGGGATAGAAGAGTGGAGGGATGGAGGGAGAGAGGGATGGAGGAAGAGAGGGAGGGATGGAGGGGTGGAGGGATGGAGGGGTGATAGATAATAGCTAGGCGATAGATTTTGCAGCACACTTTATATCTACCACCCTTTTCTTATCTGTTTTAACATACATATTTTTTTCATGAAGTAAATGTACATTCAGACAAGTGCATGCATCACAAACACACAGTTGATGATTTTCCTAAAGTGCACAATCCTGTTCCCCCCACCCAATGTCCAGACTGAGGAACAGAATGTGACCAGTCCCTCAAGAAAGAGGTCCTTCTTATGCCTCTCTAGTCACTAATCCTCTGCCTTCCCAAGGGTTACTGCTAACCTGATTTCTATCAACATTAGATTAATTTCCTGATTGGGAAATGTATAAATATGGAATCATATAACGTGTACCAGTTTGTGCCTGACATTTTCTCCTTGACACGATGTCATGCAAGGCATCCATGGCACTGAGTGTGGCTACCTCTCATTCACGTTCGTTGAGGGATAGTATGCCATTGTTTGACTACATCACAGTGCATTTATCATTTTACTGTTGAAGGACGTAACTGCTGTTTGCACTTTGGGACTATTACAAACAATATTGCTAGAAATATCTTCATTGGAGTCTTTGATGGCCATGTCTACACATTTTGGATGAATGTATATAAGGAGTGGAATTGCTGAATTGTGGAGTATGTAGTGTTGAGGTTTAGAAAATACTACCTATTGTATGAGAGCACCGGGGTTCCGTGTGCCCCCCAACACTGGACATGCCATTGTATCCGTTCTCTTGCACCCCCCTTGCTTGCTAGCTTCCTTCTGGCCTCTCTGTCTCTCTCTTTTCCTTTTCTTCTTACTTTTATAGTTTTTATAACTATAGCCACTTGGTGAGTAGGTACCATTATCTTACTTCATTTAATTTTCATTCTCTCTGAGTTGGGTGTCTTCTCATGTGCTTCCTGGCTGCTTGGGTACACTTTTCCATGAAGGACCATTCCAAGTCCTATTCTTTTTAAGTTTTCTTTTTAAATTGTTTTTCCTTATGGATATATAAGTGTTCTTCATGAATTCTGACAAGTCTCTTCTTAGCTATGTATTTTACTTTCCCTGGAGCAAAAGTTCTCAATTTTAATAAAGGACAGTCAATCTTTTTCCTTCCACTTCTGGGTAGCACATTTTGCATTCTGTTTAAGAAATGTGTGCCTCCTCCAAGGTCATAGAGATGCCTTAATTTTATGTTTCGAACTACAACCCACCTAGAATTGACTTTGGAGTATGGGCGAGATGGGAATTAAAATGTCTTTGTGAAACACGGGCATGAGGCCGGTTCTCAGTGTCTGCTGACAAGACCATGCATTCCTTCTGCAATACAACATCATCGGTCTGATGCTCAACAAATGCACCTAGGAAGTCTATTTCTGTCCCTCCTCTGACGGCAGCCCACTCTGTTGACAGTTCTAGTGTAGTAGGTCTTAATCTCTCGTAGGAGTTCCCCGATTTGTTATCATTAACCATGATTGCTGTACAGTGGCCTATTAGCGTCAGGTGTTCAATATCGAGATTAGACTGCCATCCATGACTCGGCTTGTCACGGTTCGGGTAGTCACCTCTGATCCCAAACAACGGCCTTACAGTATGACTGACTGTGTTTCCTGTGCTGTACTTTTCATCTCTGTGGTTTACTTATCATCACCAGAAGTTTGCACCTCTGGATCCCGTTCATCTATTTCACCCACTCCCCCCACCCCCACCCCTCTGGCGACCACCAACGGTTCTCTGCTTCCTTGTGTTTGTTTGTTTGTCCTGTATTTAGATTCTAGATATAAGTGGGCTCATATGGCATTTGTCTTTCTCGTTCTGACTTATTTCATTTAAGCACTATACCCTCTGGGTTCGTTCATGTTGTCACAAGTATCAAGATCTCATTGTTTTATGGCTGAGTGGTATCCCATTGTATATAAATCACACCTTTATCCACTCATCTATTAATCGAGACTTGGCTAATTTGGCTGTTGTAAATAATGCTGCAGAAAACATAGGAAGGGGTATAGCTTTTCAAATTAGTGTTCTCATTTTTTGTGGGTAAACACCCAGCAGTGGAATTATTGGATCATACGGTATTTTTATTTCTGATTCTTTGAGGAACCTCCATACTGTTTTCCACAGTGACGGCACCCATTTATATCCCCCACCCCAGCAGTGTATGAAGGTTCCCTTTTTTCCACATCATCACCAATACTGGTATTTCTTGTCTTTTTAATACTAGCCATTCTGATGGGTATGAGGTGATATCTTACTGTGGTTTTTATTTCCATTTCCCTGGTGATGAGTGATGTTGAGCATCTTCTTGCCTGTCTCTTGGCCATCTGTAAGTCTTCTTTGGAAAAATGTCTATTCAGGCACTCTGGCCATTTTTAAATCAGATTGTTTGGGTTTGTCTGTTTTCTGCTGGCTTTTGTTTGTTTGTTTTTTTGTTTTGTTTTGTTTTGTTCTTTCTTTATTTTGGATATTAACCCCTTACAGGATACATCATTTGCAATATCTTCTTCCGTTCTTTATGTTTTGTTAACAATTTCCTTGGCTGTGCAAACCTTTATATTTTGGTGTAGTCCCAGTAGTTTGTCTTTGCTTTGTTTCCCTTATCAGAGGAGAAATATTCATAAATACGTTGCTAAAGTCAATATACAAGAGATTACTGCCTATGTTGTCTTTTAGGAGTTTTATGGTTACAGATCTCACATTTAGGTCTTTAATCTGTCTTGAATTTATTTTTGTGTAAGCTGTAAGAAAGCGGTCCAGTTTCATTGTTTTGCATGTAGTTCCAGTTTTACCGACACAATTGTTTGAAAAGATTGTCTTTTTCCCCTTTGTGTATTTTTGCTTCCTTTGTTGTAGGGTAATTGACTATATATGTCTGGATTTATTCCTTTGAATATATTCATTCAATATATTGAATATATTGAATACATCTGTGTGTCTATTTTTGTGCCAGTACCATACTGTTTTGATTACTATAGCTTTGTAGTGTATCTTGAAATCTAAGATTGTGATACCTCTCACTTTCTTTCCTTCCTTCCTTCCTTCCTTCCTTCCTTCCTTCCTTCCTTCCTTCCTTCCTTCCTAAGATTTTATTTATTTTAGAGAGAGAGGGAGAGTGGTGGGGGGAGGCATGGAGGGAGAAGGAGAATCTCAAACAGACTTCCCATTGAGCACATAGTCAGATGCAGGGCTTGATCTCATGACCCCAAGATCATGCCTTGAGTCAAAATCAAGAGTGAGACTCTTAACCCATTAAGCAACCCAGCTGTCCCACTTTGTTCTTTCTTAAGATTGCCTTGGCTATTTGAGGTCTTTTCTGGATCCATACAAATTTTTAGATTATTTGTTCTAATTTTTTGAAATATGGTATTGGTATTTTGATAAGGATTGTATTGAATCTGTAGATTGCTTTGAGTAGTATGGACATTTTAACAGTATTAATTCTTCCAATCCATGAACAGGGTATGTCTTTCCATTTATTTGTGTAATTTTCAAATTTTTTCACCAGTTTTATAGTTTACAGAGTATGGGTCTTTTGTCTCCTTGGACTTTGAGAAACCAACTGAGGGTTTTGGAAGGGAGGGGGATAGGAGATGGGGGAGCCTGGTGGTAGGTATTGAGGGCATGAATTGCATGGAGTGCTGGGTGTGAGGCAAAAACAATGAATCTGGGAACACTGAAAAAATAAAATAAATTCTTATTAAAAAAATAAAAATAAAAATTGCTAATAAAGAAAAAATATTTCTAGGTATTTTATTCTTTTTGGTGCAATTATAAATTATAAATGGGATTGTTTCCTTAACTTCTTTCTCTGCACCTTTGTATTAGTGTATAGAAACTCAAGGAATTTTGGTATATCAATTTTGTATCCTGTGCAAGTTATCCAATTTTGTAATTCTTTTTCAAGATTGTCTTGGGTATTCATATTTTTGAAATACTTGATGGTATTTTGATTGACAATATATGAAATCTATAGATCAAACCACAGATGACATTCAGTCCTCAATCCATGAACATAGTATATTCCTTTATTTTCTTAGCTATTCTTTCATTTATTTCTATAAAATTTTAAACTTATTTACTTTCTTTTATTAGATTAATTTCTCATTGATGATTTTTGATGCTACATATTTTATATCATGTCCTATTTGCTTATTTCCAGTATATAGAAATACAACAGATTTTTTATGTGATCTTTGTTACCACTAGATGTGCTAAATTGGTATATTAACTTTAGTAGTTTGTAGACCTTTTTGGATTTTCTACATGTGTAATCATGTTTTCTGTGAATAAATGTAATTTTATCTCTTCTAATATTCATATATTTTCTTCCTTTCATTTTCTTAAAACATTGACTAGGAACTCAATCAGAATTACTCAGTAGAACTGGTGATAGCAGGCGTGTTTTCTCATTCCTAGTTTCAAAAGAAATATTTCAGTATTTTATAGTGTAAAATGAGGTTTTCTCTAGATTTTGCTATAGATGACTGTTATCAGATGAGAGAAGTTTTTTTTTATTCCTAGTGACTTTCAAATCATGGATACATGTTAGATTCTATTAAGCAATTTATTTGTGTCTATTAAGATGATCTGATTTTTCTTAATATAGTGAATTATAATGGTCAATTTTTGAATGTTCAATCAATCTTGCATTCCATGAATAAATTTCAGCCTGATTTGATGGATTATATATTTCATATATTGACTGATTTTATTCAGGATTTTTGTATGTATATGAAAAAAGTAGCTTATGATTTTCCTTTTTCCTAATGTCCTCATCGGATCCAGTATTATGATTATGTTGGTTTCATAAAAAGTTGACAAGTGCTCCCTGTATTTCTATGACCCGGAGTTGTACGTGTAAGATTGGTGTTTTTCCTTCCTTAGAAATTTAAACATTTTTACCAGTGAAGCTACATGGCCTGGATTTGTGTGTGTATAGTGGGGAGAGGCAATGATGATTTTTAATTAAGTAATAAATTTATTTGTAAGATAAGGGCTCCTCAAATTTTCTAATCATTTCTATCTTCATTTCTGTAGTCTGTGTTCTCTAGGGAATTTATCATTTTTATATAGATTCTCAAATTTGCTGGCAAAAGTTTTCTCCATAATAGCTCTTATAATCGTTTCAATGCCTGTAAGGTCTTGAGTGATTTTTCTTATTTTATTCCTAATTTTGGTAATATTAGGCTTCTCTTTTTCTTGTTTTCCTATGATCTCAATCTTTTTAAAAGCTTAGGGGCACCCGGTAGCTCAGTCAATTAAGTGTCTGACTCTTGATTTCAGCTTGGGTCATGATATCAGAGTTGTGAGATGGAGCCCCATGTTGGACTATGTGCTGGGCATGGAGCTTGCTTAAAATTCTCTCTCATCCTCTCTCTAAAACAAAACAAAATAAAACAAAACCAAGGTCAACAATTTTATTATTCTTATGAGAAGACCAACTTTTTGACTTACCTATCATTTTTACTGTATATTTGGTTGTTATTTATTAATTCCTGCTCTTATTGCTATCTTTTATTTTTTGAGGTAGGGGTTATTGGTTTGGGTTTTCAAAGTCCTTGAGAGTTTACAGAGATTATCTAATATTTAGCCTTTCTTCTTGTATAATATATAGATATAAGAGTATAAGTTTCCTTCTAAGTACAGTTTTCACTTCACCTCACAAGTTTTATTATGTTGTATTTTCATTATAATTTGACCAAAAATAATATTCTCCTATTCCTTTTGAGATTGTTTCTTTAACTCATAGGTTTTCTACAAGCATATTGCTTAAGCCCCAACATCTGGCAATTCCCAGATATATATATGTGTATATATCTGATTTCTAACTTGTTTCTGTTATGGCCACAAAAGATAAGTTTTATAACTTTAGTGTTTTGAAGTTTGCTGAACACATTTTATGGCCCAGCATATTTTCAGTTTTGGTGAGTGTTTAATATATTTGCTAAGAAAAAAAAGTTTTCCCCTCATACTCCTCATTTGTTGAGTTGATGACTGCTACTTTATTTTTGGGTACAACTAAAAAACATCTGTGCTCCTTGATTCACTCCATTGGCTTCCTGGAGAAGAAGAAAAGAAGTTCGGAGCTCTGAAAGAAGATCTAGCCATCAGCAGAAAGACATGATGTTAGCCTAGCAAAGTGGCAGCCCATATGTGAATGATACATTTGCTGATCGTTGGAGGTCCCTCACATCACTGCAGGGTATTCAGTTGGGGACATACTTGCTCTTCTTTGTGGAAGAGTGCAGAAAGATTCTAGGGTATTATAAATGTGTGCTTTCTTTCTTGTATCCCAAAGACCTTCCATTTATCCTTTCCCTTTTCCCCTTGTGCCTTCATGTTCTTTGTTCAGACTGTCATCGATTGTACTCAGAAAGGACCACAGAGCTCGAGGCCAACAGACTCCTACTTGTCTTATTGCTTCTGATCTCTCACCTCTGCAAATAAGATTGTTCTTTTAATTCAGGTAGGACCACATCACCCCCATCCTTAAACTCCATCAGGTGGCTTTATTCAATCTACTTGAGAAAGTCCAAACATATTTCCATGTCATTTGATGCCCGATGACCTGGCCCTACCCTTGTGTCCTACCCTGTCTCCTCATGCACTGTGCACACCAAATCCTGCTTATTCTTTAGACTTCAGCTTGATCTTATTTAGCATCCTTTCTGAAAATTTTCCAAAATCCCTCCACAATCCCACATTTTGTCCTTTCTCTGAGATCCTATCTCATTTTGTTTCTACTGTTCTAGTTTCTTTTCTGTGAACAGTGTTTTGTAACTTCCTCTACCTTACTCCTCAGAGTGACAGTTTCTAAAACAGGGTGTAAAGCTTTTTTGGTATCCCCACTAATATTTTATGTGGGTCTTTGCAGACTGGCTCAGGAAGAGAATGTGGAGTTAGTCCCCTAGTGTCTCATAGTAACTTGTAAAGTACTTACATGTCTTAGAACCAGTTTTTCACGTGAAATGAGTCATCTGAAGGTCAGTCTATATCAATGTGATATTTTGTAAGTAAGTCTAAAATGGGAAGTATTAAGGATTCAGCAGCTCAGAGTTGGGGCTAAACAAGATTAAGTAGAAAGGGAGGTATACATTGCCTTCTAACTCAGAAGATTAGAATTTCCACTTTCTGTGTATTAAAAATAAATCTACCATCTGAAATCAAAGGTCAAGAAGTGTTCCCTGTCCCCTCTCCTTGAGAAGCTTTGCTTCCTGACAGCCAACGTCCGCGATTGCCCCTAGAGACCTGAAGTCAACTCTATCAGCTGCAGCTTGTGTTGCTTGAAATGGGAGTTATGGAATTATTGGGAAACATTATTGCCTAGAAGGACTTTAGAAGGTTGTCCTGATTATATGTCATGTCCTTAACTCTTTCTGGAGGGAAAGGGAGAAAACTATTCTATCACATGCCATAATTCAGTGGGCTTCTCATTGGCCCAAGCACTCGGCACATAGATCGAATCATCTAATGTTCACTATGCCTTTGTAAGGGATACGATTACACACACTTTACCTGTGAGGAAACAGGTGGGGGTCCCAGCCTGTAAGTGATAGACCCAGATTCACACTTTCAACCATTATGTCCTGTGACCTCTGAGCTAGATTTTGTGTCAGGGAGTTAGGAATTGGGTAAGCAAGGTGGGCCCCGCTTACAGCCGAACTGGGCAGTCAGGCAGAGGAAAAGCAATGTGCGTGCACAGGTGATGTGGGTCCGTGTGTGCCCTTCAGAACAGTGACCCGATTAAAGCCTAAATAGGGAAGACGACTCTGCAGATGCACAGCGTGGCTTCAGGAGGAGAGACACAGAGAGCAGGAGAACCGGGAGGAACCTGTACAGGTGTGGGGAGTTAGAAGGGACAGAACGGAAAGGAAATATCCAATTTGAGGTCTGTTTCAGGAGAAGAAATAACGCTGGCTGTTGGCGGAGGAAGAAGGGAATGAGAGACTAGCGGAATAGAAGCTGGAGTCAAGGTGTTCAGCCTGAGATCTGATCCATGTGTACCGGGCCCAGTGGGGCACCCCAGATACGAAGGTCTACTAGACCAACCCCAGGACTCTGAGGTCACGACCTGAGCTGAAATCAAGAGTCAGGCGCTTCACCGACTGAGCCACCCAGGCGCCCCAAGATCTACTTACTTCTCTCTGGCCTGAATTTGCTCCCATCTCTCCTTTTCTACAGATTTTCTCCTTATGCAAACTCTGTAGTCTTTCGAGACTGAGGCTCCCGCCCACATCCCTTGAAGGCTTAGCTCTTCTCTGGGCGCCCCCTTCCACCTTGGGGTTGGCTTCTGGTCTTCAGAGCCAAACACTCAGGCAGGGCTTCTCTGACCAGTCGGGGGCGGGGGTGGGGGGGTGCCCAGATTAAACATGGTTTCCGGGTGTGACCCTGAAGGTGCTTCCAGATGAGATTAGCATTTGAGTGATGGATTCAGTAAAGCAGATTGTGCTCCCCAGGGTGGATGGGCCTCATTCCATCCACAGAGGGCTGAACAAAATAAGATTAGGGAGAGGAGGGATTCACTCCTTTTCCTTCCTGCCCGCCTCCTTGAGCTGGGACACTGATCCCTCCTGCGTGCAGACTGGGATTTATACCACCTGCTCCCCTGGCTCTCAGGCCTTTGGAATTGGGCCGAATTAGACATCCTTATACACGAGAGACTGTCCTGGGTCTACGGCTTGCAGATGGCAGATCTTGGGACTTCTCAGCTTCTGTGATCATGTGAACCAGTTCCTTGTAATGAATCCATCTATTATCTATCTATCTATCTATCTATCTATCTATCTATCTACCTACCTATCTATCATCATTGTGATGGTCTGTTTCTCTGGAAAACCCCAACTACTACATCTTTCGAGTAGGTTATGTTGAGCTCTTCAGTTAAAATTTTGTTTCCTTCATTCATTTATCAATCTTTTTCTTAAAAAAATATTTTTCAAAAAAATATTTTTCAAGATCTCAGCTGTGTTCAATTAACACATCTTGATTTACTTGTAATCTGCATCTTTGTAATATGATAAGAGGCTACTTTGTAAAAGGTATTTTTGCCATCTTTATTCTAATAAATATTTAGAGGTATTAGATATGCAAAGACAAGACAAGTTCTTGCCTTCAAAACGCCCACAGTCTAGCAGGAGATACAAAGATACGAATATAAACTTAGCATTTTAGTATCATGTCATCAGAGCTCACATTTAATTATGTCTTAGAAATATTTGCATTTGCATTTTTTCTTTTTTTGATAAAATATCCTATATATATCAATTCATCTATAAATATATCATATATATTTATCTATCTATTTTTTATGTGTAGGGCAATATGTGGAGGGGAATATATGTATTATATATATAATATGTTTCAGGCTTCCTCTACGTATTCCTGCCTGTAAAAATGCCAATTGATTTATCCTGCATCGTTTTCACTGTGCAAGAAGGAGTCCCCTTTCAAAGAAGGTCTGGAAACCATACAGACTAGAAGATCTTTTTGAGATTTATAATGAATATCAACAAGTCAAAGCAGTAAGCAAGGCTTCAGGAAGAAAAAATGATTAACTGTATTGAATTTGACATTTTCCACACTTATCTGACCCTAGACATTTTTTTCCTGGGAAATGCAGTGCTAGAGTAATTATGACTAAAATCTTATCTCCCAATGAGAAGTTTCCATGTGATTTTGTAGAATTGAATGTACCCACAATAGACTGAAAAGAGCAGATTTTAAACGAACATCCTACCATGGCAAGTATATTGTTTATATAAACGTGTGCATATATGAAAGTTGATTATCTGATTAAGCTTATTACCTAAATCCCTAATATTCTGTTTATTTGTTACCTAGCTGATAAAAGTCAAAACCACAATGGCATGTTAAGATACATTCTTAGAATATCCAAGTTTACCTTTTCCCTTGTTCATCTTTTCCCCAAAATGTTAGGATCCTCTCTGATTTGGCTGTAATTCCATTTGAATGATCAGTAATGCACCCCAGATTACCCATCATTCATCTTTCATAGCTCTAGTTTAATTTCACTTTGAGTTCTCTTAGTAACTAAAGGGCCCATCCTTGGATCTTTAGCCAAATTGAAATAATCCACAGGCTTTTACTATAAATTAGTGCGTTAATGTGGCCTTCAAGACATGTGGGAGTTTGGAAAGACCAATTTCTTAGGAAATTACGTGTCTTTTATAGTCGGTAGAACGGTGGACCTCAAAATGTCTCTGTTTCCAGAACACGCATGACAAGGGGATTCAGGGCTGCAGGTGGATGTAAGGCCTCAAATCAGCTGTGCTTCCCGTGGGGAGGGGGCCCTGCATTATCCAGGAGGGCCCAGCCTACCCAGGCCCTATAAGCCAAAAAAAAAAAAAGCACTATTTTTTATTGGAGTAAAATGTACATAATGTAACATTTGCCATGTAAAGCGTTTGTTAGTGTGCAGCCGGGCGACAGTAAGGGCGTTCGCGTTGCTGCGCGGCGATGGGCATTTGTGCAAAGCCTCAGGTCCTGTTCGTGCAGACCAAAGTTTCAGAAGCAAGTGATTTTAGCCCATGACTAAAGCTCTTTCTTGAAGCAACCTTGCCCCTGGGAGTTTCCGAACACCATCCTCTTAGGACACACAGCCCACAACTCTGGGTTCTGTTTCCACATCTTTGCTTTGTGTCCTCCTGGGTTCTGTTCTTGGCTTCCCTCCGTCGAATCTCCATCTCTTCCTCCGACATCATAGCTGCAGCCCCAGGCCCTGCTCTCCTCCCGGAGCCAGACGCGGGCGCCGGGCCACCCGTCACCGCTAACGCCTTCTCGCCTCTAGGCTGTCCATGGCTACCTGCTGTTTTTCAAACTTATATCTCATCTTGTAATTCCCTTAATTAAAAACTTGCAGGGTCTCCATAGGTCCTACCAACTGAGATCCAAATTCCGAAGAAAGACATTCATGCTCCTTCACAATCTATTTAAAGCCTGTAATTTTTCCCAGCCTTGTCCTCCCTGTCTATGTTCTAGATCAGCAATTCTCTGCGCTGGTTGCACATTAGAATCACCTGTGGAAATTTAAAACTGCAAACCGTCTATGTGCCGAGCTTGCCATAAATCAGAACCTTTGCGAGTGTGGCCCCAGCAGCAGCTAGGATGAAAATCGGAACAGGAACAGACAGAATTCCTGAATTTCGAGGACATAACACTTGCCATAGCCTTCTGGGGGCGACATCTTAGACCCCACTCGCTAGCCAACAGCCATCTCTATTTGTGGGAAAAACGAGAGAGAGAGAGAGAGAGAGAGAGAGAGAGAGAGAGAGAGAATGTTCTTTCCTTCGCAAAGGCAGCCCTTCTTGTAATATCCATAATGGATTTCACTTCATTCCACTTTAGTGAAGATGAAAGCAAATGTAAGAAGTCCAGTAAAATATGATCTTCCAGGAACAAAGACATGCCAGGGATGCATTAACTTAATTGGCCTGTATTAACAGAATAAAGGAGAGTAACATAGTGGTCTTCAGGATGTATCATAAAACATAGCTGTTGGCCAGATTTAAGAGAAAATCTTAAAGTGCGTGTGACACTTGTGCCCGCGTGCATGAGCGTGCCAGGTCGTGAGCGTGCGTGAGCCTGAGCACGTGGGTGTTGGGCTTGCATGCTCTCTGTTAGACTTACTTTGTCTCTGAAGCTGACTTCTCTCATTTTTTAACTTGGAAGTTTTCAAAGCTTTAGTGTGAATAATATTTAACTGAATGATGAGGACCATTAACAAAATCCTCAACAGGTGAAAGTAAAAACAAACAAAAAGCAAGATTTGCCTCATTATTAAGGTCATCTTTAATTTTGCAAGATGAAATATTGACTTTTCCACCATATTTTTACATAACTTTATGGTTTGACTCTTTCAAATGGTAAAATACGTTACGTTGAGTATTATCACTTTGCTAGATTGCCATCCACCCAATGTGTGTGCATATACACATATATGAGTGTGTTATGTGTATAATGTAGGTGTATGCACACACATATTCCAAAACTTTTCAAAACTGTTTTTTGGAAGATGGGGGCAGCGGCATAGCGGGTGAATCATCTGAATTCCCACCCACTCCCCGTACAGCTAGCAACGCGTAACAGAAATCACACAAACAGTATTTGCCGCAGACTAGACAACAAGATGGGCCCGTGACCCTCAAAATGCCAGAGAGGGAGGGGCTGATGACTGCCCCAGACCTGAGTGGAATCCAAGTCCGTTGGGAAGGAGATGGAGGGAGGGAGCAGGACAGCTGATGGGAAATGAGAACAGAAGAGCCACCTGCAGCCTGGCGTCCTGGCTGGAAGCACCCTGGGATGGTCTGGGAGCAGCTCTGTCCACAGAGGCTCTGCAAACTCCCCCTGGTGGGCCCTTAGCAGGCGCCCACTCTCAGACTGACCAGCCTCGGTCCTTCAGGACAATGTCCCTAACAGAGGAGTATCTGCTGGGGAGAGAGTCCAGAATGGGCAGCATAGAGACAACCAGCGAGAAGGGAAGATGAGGCAGGGGTGAAAGCAGCCAGTGGGAGTCTCCAGGGAACCAGCCCTGCCCTGATGGCTCAGGAAGACAACAGAGGGAGCTCTAGAGCTGGCAAGCTGGAACAGCTCTTGGAACCCGTGCACCTCCCCACACGCGGAAAAACTCATCTCAGGTAAAAATAAGCAACAGCAAAAGATCGCAGTCTAATTCTGTACAGAGTTATTCTCGGGAAAAGGAGAATAAGGAACAGAATAATGGTCCCGCTTTAATGAGATTATCCCTGAAAGATGTGTTCACAAACCGACTGGAAACAAGACGCACCCCACTTCAACGTGAACGAAAAGAAACTGAGTAAGTAGAGAAGACATTAAAGATCAACACAAGTCAGAAGGCAGAAGATTCAGGAGTGTGGTGACTGTGTTCAGGGAGGGCTTGTAATTAAGAGAAACATTATTTTAGAAATGAGATCCAAAAGAGAAGAAACACAAGGACTTTAGAGAAGGTGAAAAGGAGGAGAAGTTGGGCATCAAAAGGAAGGGATCCAAGAACAGGTGAGAAGACGTAGACCACAGACAGAAGAGTTTCAAAATAAGTGTCATGGAATTTCCCAAAGAAGGCAGAGATGAAAGGCTAAAAACCATAGCTCTGTCCATCTATCCTGGACTACAAGCGAAGAGCCAGCCGCACACGGGGCACCAGAGAGACCAGCACGAGGGGCAGAAAGAGACTGTGGGACTGTCTGTGTGTCCGATCTTGTGTGTGAGGACAACGTTGGAAATTGACAACAGTGACTCGGGGAAAAACCCAATGAAGAGAATAAAAATCGCAGAATTGTACTTTGTTTTGAAATGTGGAAGCATAAGATCACTATAGTTTCTACACTTAGAAATTCATCCAGACCCTCCCTCCAGGAAAGAAGTCGCTGTAATAAGCGGGTATTGCCCATTTAGCCCATTCTCTTCCCAAAAGTCTTGTCCAAAGACCCTTCGGGAGAGGAAACACTAGAGTGCTAAGATGAGCGGGCTCCCAGGGCAATAAATCAAGACGCTCCCAGGGCAGCCCTGGCTGAGTGGTAAGACCATTCCCCCCCTTAATTAAAAGAAAACAAAACTGCGTGGGCTGGAGTGTTGGCTTATTACTATTGACATTTATTTTCTGTTTGGAAACCTCCTTGGTTTCAGGGAATCAAGAATGCTTGCACCGATCCTCCTTTCTTGTAATGGCTCTTGTGATATTCCGGTAACAAATGATACCATTTCCTGGTCAGAGCCTCACACCCTGGGCACTCGGGAATGTTCCCTCATCCTTTTAAAGTGAGAAGCCAGTAGAACCATAGGATCCAATAGGATGCAGAGTTGCAAATTATCTTCAGGTGTGAAAAATAAAGTATGAGGATATTTTTGGAAAGTTCCTTCGAGGAGCAGTATCTCTAAAAACAGCTAAATGCTCTGGTTTTGAAGCTGGTCACTCAGCGAGCTCTCTTTGTTTAACATTGAACAATCAATGTACCGGTAAGGAGAGTCTGATAGTTCTCTTTAAGGCAGTTGAAAATGAAAGAAAATTAAGTTTTCCACCTTTTAGATCAGAAAATAGACAAGGTCTAACTATACATGTGTTGAAGTATAAAATTCCCTCAAGAAAGGGACTTAACAAAGGAAATAACTTTGTTATACTTATAAGACTGGGGAGAGATAAACAAGTTATTTACTTTATTACCTAATAAGTGAGCAAACTCGGAAGTCCTGTAGGTAGCTTTCCACAGGTGCATTATAAGTAGGCAGGTTCCCAGAGGGGGTTTGACCACTGCACCAAATGAGGAAATGTTTGGTGAAGAGGGTGTGTCAAATTTCCCCATGGCCGATAATCCTACAGAACATAAATGTTTTCTTTTTTTCTTTGTTTATATTTATTTACTTATTTGACAGAGAGAAAGAACAAGAGAGGGAACACAAGCAGGGGGAGTGAGAGAGGGAGAAGCAGGCTTCCTGCTGAGCAGGGAGCCTGATGCGGGGCTCGATCCTGGGACTCCGGGATCCTGCCCTGAGCTGAAAGCAGATGCTTAACGACTGAGCCACCCAGGAGACCCCCATAAATGGTTTCTTAAGAAATGATATACTGCACTGAAATCCTATGTTAATATTGATTTTTAAATATTAAATTTAACTCCTGAATTTTGTGGGTAGATGCTAGCGTACGAGCAATATCCTAATGACTTATGTTGCTTTTATGGAAATTGAAGAACACTAGGAAATAAGGAACTATTTTTCATGAATACCCACAGAGAGGAAAAATCCAATGCCTCTCTGTCAATACCTCCTCCCCTTTCTTGCAACTGTCCAGCTAGGTGGGGGTTTTTCACCCCCAGGACAACTCTGCTGGTCTTCTCATTCACCATATTCCCTAGGCCAGACCCTTCCGCCACCATGGCACCTGCCCCCTTGTAGCTGAATGTAGCGCTCATCAGGGGTCTTGAAAAGCTGCCTCTGATTCAGGTCTGTATCCATCAGGGTGAATCAGGACACTTTAGTCTTTTTTTTTTCTGCTAGCGCCATTTGTGACAAGCACAGATGGACCTTGAGGGTCGGGTGCTGAGTGAGACGTCGGGTGGGGACAGATAAACCTTGCACCGTCTCACATGTGGACCCAGAAGAGCCGAACTCGTAAGAGCAGAGAGTAGGATGCTGGTTCCCAGGGCTGGAGGTGGGGGAGACGGAAAGATGGTCATCAAGGGCCAGAGGCGCAGCGAGCTGTGGCGTGGGTCCTGGAGCTGCAGGCGGCCCGCGGCGTGGGGATGACGGTCAGCAGCGCTGGGCTGGGAACTGCAGAACTGCGAAGACACTAGACCTTAATTGTTCTGGCCACAGGAAAGAGCTGCAGCGGAGGTGTGAGCTAACAGTGCGGCGGTGATCACCGTGACACATAGATGGACCCGTCAGGGCTCCTATACCTGAAACTGACACAGCGTCACCTGTCAATTATATTGCAATAAAAACAAATAAATACAGGCAGCAAATGACGTCCAGGTTCCTGCGTCTCTTACCTCTCAAGATAAATGACAACATTTCAAAAACAATGGGCCGTTTTTACTGAAGAATGCGGAGCCCCGTGTTTTGCATCTGGGAGTACCGTACATCAGGACCTGCTGGGCAGCGGTCTCTACCGGAAGAACCCCCCAAGTCTAGTTTCCGCGGACAAGCTATCATCCGGTTGTGTGAGCCAACTAGCCTCAGGTGTGTTCCGTATCAGTGGGTATCTACTTGGAGATTTTTGTTTCAATCACAAGTAAACCCTTAACTTAAATCGGACCCACCAAGAAAGGGAGTTGAACAAGAGGGCAAGAACAGGTGCTAAGAGGTGTGTCCTCAGCTGGCACACTGGAGAAGCAATTAGAGCATAAAGAATTCTTGGTATTTTAGGAAACACTTGTGCAGTTTTAAAATTTTGTTTGGTTTTCTTTTCCTGCCTAAGTTTGCCATCCTTTAGACTGCTTTGTCCTCTCGCTAAACATTCAGAACAATAGAAAAAAAGTTACGGGTCCGGCCTATTATTTGTTTAAAAGCCTTGTCCTAAGTTAGACCCACTGTCACAATGGGCTTTATCCTGAGGCTGTGTGGGGCATGAGAAGAGGGCGGGTTGTGGGCTGACAGACCTGCTCTGAAATGGCAGCTCCATCCAAGTGTTAGCTGTGCAACTCTAAGTCGGTAAGTTGACCTCTCTGGGCTGCGATCTCCTTCTCTGAAAAAACACAGCTGAGTACGGCTCCCTTCTGGTTTGTAGAGGAGAATCAAAGGAGCCCGAGAGCACCCAGTAAGCACGCAGGAGGTCTGTCTCCTTCCTCGCATGCGTTTTTTACTCAACCTCGCTACCTTATTACCGTGGATAATTAAACGTGGGCTGTGGCTTTATTTATTTTAATACTTTAAGGGTCCTACGTAATTCTCTGATCAAATATTAGCTGACTCAAATCTTTTTGCTCAGGAACGTGCGGGGTGCGCCTGACGTGGGGGGCTGGACGACAGGGCCCTGGTGTTGCTTCATCCGGAGAGGGGAGCTGGATCAAGCCGCTCAGAGCACGGGGAGCCGAGGGGAGGCGAGGGGAGGCGAGGGGAGGCGAGGGGAGGCGAGGGGAGGCGAGGGGAGGCGAGGGGAGGCGAGGGGAGGCGAGGGGAGGCGAGGGGAGGCGAGGGGAGCCGCTCTCCTTCCTGCTGCACCTGCCGCCCAGCCCCGCCGGCACCTGCTGGCCGCGGGTCTCCCCACTGAGAGTCTGTCTCTTCCTGTCTTGGGTTTCGTGCCTGTCAGCTGGGCGGGCCCTCCACCACCCAGGGCTTTGTTCTGTGGGTCCTCACGTAACTCAGGTCCTTCCCAAATACGGGAGGGGCTGGATCCCTCCCGACACCCGGCACCGCTCACGTCGGCTGTTATCTGCTCACAGTCTGCGACCAGTTTTGGTTCTTATGACCTAGTTGAATAACACTCACTAGATGCATTGCATTCAAGTGGTTTTCCAAAAGGACCTGGCCATTCAGCCAGCATCCGGAGGGTTTACCTTCTGCGGGACTCAGTCTGGACACCCTGGTGACCCTGAGTTCTCTAAGGGCTCTGGGCACGTCTGCCCGACATCAGGCCTCGCACTCCCGGGAAGATGGGGGAGGGGCAGCAAACAGAACAAGTCCAGTGATTCATACCCTGGAGCATTTTTGCAAAATGCAGTGCAGCAGTGAGAGGTCGTGTTCCAAGCCGTCCCTGAGAGGCAGCAGTTGGGACCTAACTCACCGTGCTATTTTAATAAATGAGGTCACAGAGTATTTATGCAACCTTGGGGCAGGCCCCTGATTGAAACAGGAACCAACGAACTTACACTTTGGTGACCCCACCACTCATGAACTTCCAGTTTCATTACATTTAGAACAGTGTGTTATTTGGGGACGAGGCGGTAAAGAAGCGAAGGGAAAGAAAGAAAATTAAGGGATGAAGAAAGCGTTTTCTCTTTGCCTTCCTCCGAAAGTGTCACTCTCTCCATTTAAGAAGAGAAGACAGTGAAGCAAACTGTGGTCCATCGAGACAATGGAATATTACTCAGTGATAAAAAGGCATGAGTTACCCAGGCACACAGAGACACGGAGGGACCTTCAACACACGTCACTCGGTGAAAGGAGACACATGTCGTGGGATTCCGGCTACGGGACATTTGGGAAAAGGCTACATGATGCACACAGTGGCCATATTGGGGGATGCCAGGGATTAGAGAGGTCCAGGGATGGCAGACGGGGTCATCTCACACGCTGGTCACAAATTACAGAAGGCATAGCCCTCAGAGTGAACTTCACACACACGGGCACTTCAGTTAATGGCCAAGTATGAATATTGGCTCATCCACTGCTGCAAATCATCTAGGACATTGACAGCAGGGAGAAGGGCTGCAAGTGTGGGTGGTTCTGGGATAGAGGGGAAGTCTCCATTTTCCAGACAATTTTTGTATAAACCAAAGAACCGCACTAAAAAAACACAGTCTGTTCATTTTTTTTTAAGTGAAGACAACTATGGGCGACTTGGAATTTCTTAGGGCTGTCCTCTGGGCTCTAAAGGGAATCTTTGGGCCGTGAGCTTCTATCGCCCTGTGCCCCCCATTTCCCTGCCCTGCTCTCTGCAGCCGTTCCCCAGGAACCCAGCGACACTCTGCCCCTCTGACATCCATTGCCGGGCACGGTGCCTACCCAGGCCAGGGGACAGGCCCTCCCTGGGAGCTCCCAGCCCCTACTCCACTAGGCTTTCCAGTGAGAAGTGTTGTCCTTTTGGGTGACGTTAGTGAAAAAGCGGCGCCCTAGGCTAGAGGGGAGCACGGGCTGTTTCTCCTTTCCAGGATGACCCGTCCGGGGATGAACATGTGTCCACGTTGTAGCGGCCCCGGCGGGAGGTGCGTGGGCAGGGGCAGCAGAACCTAGCTGATGCTGCCGGGGCCGCAGGCCGAGGGCATTTCCTGGCCATCTTCCAAGTGCCGAGCCTGGATCCGGGCCGGGGAAGGACCCACAAGGAGTAAGGTCTGCCCCTGGGAGACTGGAGGGGAAGGATGGGTCCAGAGACAGTGCGGGCAGCCAGAGGACATTTGCGTGGAAGGGTGTGTGGGGCCAGCTCCCGGGGGGCAGGGAGGAAAGCAGCTCTGGGCGCTGGCCCTTAAGACGCTCTGCCCCAGGCAGCTGTGTCCTTTTCCCGCTGCTCCCCCAGCTCGGATCAGACACCCAGCAGCCCCTCCGGGACGGTTCACAGCAGGTGAGAACCCTGCTTCCCCTCTGATAGTTGCCCACGGAGATCTTTCATGGATGACACTTCAAGGGACCTTCTCCAAAGCCCTTCAGGGCAGGCCCATGGCCACAGAGTCAGCCTGGGTATCACATCTACTATCTCTAACATCTACCACCTCTAACTGCTTTGGGGCATCCCTGAAAGCCTCCATATTCTCCACAGCTTCCAAAAAGGAGGCTGTAGGAGTTTAAGTCCGGGCAGGGTTTTCCCCACACCACCGGCACATTTCTCAGAAGCAAGGTAAGGAGAAGAGGGAAGTGAGGAGGAGCCTTGAGCCGTGGTATCCTCCTCCCGTCGAGGGCACAGATCCTCTACCGGAGAAAAGCACGCATGTTACCATGTAACTGGTCCCTGCACGCTGCCCACGCTTCCTCACGGCTGAGTTGCCTGGGCAGAGGCGGGGGACTTCTGGTACGTGACGTTTCCCAGCAGAGTGACTCTGTGTAGGTCACTGGCACTGTCCCAGCAGCAATGAGATACAGGGGCTGCTGACCTGAACCCCTGGGCAGGTCCCAATCATGTCCCGATGCTGGGGGCAGCATCCACTTACCTTGATTTACCTCTTGGGTACTATCTGTTGCTTGCTGTTTGTTTTATTAGTTTCCAGTTTTCTTTTGTGTTGCAGCCCTGGGTACACAGTGAATGGCTTAGCTGTGGGACTGTCCCAGGAGGAAAGCTGAGAGAGGACACTGGTCATCGACATTACAGAGGGTAATACAGGGGGGCAGGTGCCGCCCCTCTCTAAAGGGAACAACTCAACCTCTAAAGAGCACAGATCTAAATGGTTTTTCCAAGACAAAAAAAACCAAAAAACAAAGATCCCCTGTTGTAGGAAAATATAAATTTTATGGGGCACCTGGGTGGCTCAGTCGCTTGGGCATCCGCCTGTGACTCAGGCCCCAGGATCCTCCTTGCTCAGCGGGGGTCTGCTTGTCCCTCTGCCTCTCTCTGCGTCTCTCATGAATAAATAAATACCTTAAAATATATTTAAATTTTATGACTCCGAACTTTTAAACTAGTTTGTAATTATGAAAAGGGCAGTCCTGCCTCGCCGTGTGTGTGCATGTGCGCGTCAGCCTTGCTGGCCATACTGTGACATCTGGGCAGCGAACTCCGTGGGTTCTTGATTTCGTACTCGTCCTAGTAACATTCAGAAAGAACTCCCCGGGCTGGGGGCGGCAGGACGGAGGGGGGCGGGGGGCAGGGCACCCAGGCCGTGTGCTGGCCACCATGCGACCGGCACCGCTCACAGTGAGCGGGACTCTTCTCGGACCAGAGAACAAGGCGAAACCAACAGGCGGCTGTTGTTCCCAGCGGCTCTCGGACGCGCGCCCCAGAGAGGCTCGGGCCAGATTTGCAAACCCATGGGCGGGCAGCCACATCTGTCCCTCACGTGCTCGCTGAGCCCCGTTCTTCAGCCTCAGTGACCTTCCCAAATGGGGACTGTCCCTAAGACACCCTGATGCCCTTTCCTCCGTGAGCCCAAAAGCCTTCATACGGGCTGGTGGCATCACCAGCATCGGCGACCTGACGGTCCTCCTGACCTGAGCCCCGGAGCGCAGAGCTCAGGTCCTACAGCCCTGTGTCCCCAGCTCCAACAGCAGCCTGTCATCTCGAGGTGTCCAAGAAATGCTTTTCTTCCAGAGGTTCATCTGAGATGATGGAGAGCTGGAGGGCGAAAGCAGGATATCCACGCTGACGGCCCACGCCTGCCCCATGCTGCTCGGGGCCCCTCCATGAGGCTCCGGTTCCCAGACCGCAGGAAGCAGACCCCACACACGAGGGTGGCTTCGTTGACTCCACTCTTAGACTAATCGTTCCTAAACATTCTTCCTGTTTCCTCCTAAATGCCTCTTGTCTTCCCCAATTATATTTTCTAAGATGCTTCCTGTGTCTTTGTTCTATTGATATTAGGCCTCTTGATTACAAAAACAGGCTGCCTTTTTAGATTAACTTCTGCCTTTGCCTGTACAGCATCCGAGTTATATAGCCCATGTTCTTCAGAACTAAATAGTAACGGGGGTTTGGCCTGCCCTACCCTCTGAATTGCATGTCCTACCGCAGGCCATTGGCTCAGGTGAAGCGATCCACACTTCATTTAGTCAGAACAAATGCATGAATTTTTATTTTGATCTCTTATGATTTCAGTAAAATGTCTTTTAGTTTGGTGTATTTAGTGTATTCCCTGCCTGAAATAGATACTTTATGCTCCAGCCACTAAGGAAAGATATTATAGAATAATATGTAATCATGTAGGAAAAAGCCAGCCTTATACTATTGATGAAAGAATGTGTTAGCCTCTCTATTACATTATGGTCCCGAATGTGAAAAAAACTGGTAGTTATTTCAGGTTGGTAGGCTGATGACTGATTTTAACTTTCTTCTTTATGTTTCTCTGGATTAGGGAGTTTTCTTTGACGAACAGAAATTTCTTTGTGTCAAGGAAGAAAAACTGTTGGCAGTTTAGAAGGTGCAAACACAGCTTTTCCTTGAGCATCCCGACCGTGGGGTCCCTGGCTCGCAGGAAGACCAGAAGATTCCCACCAGGGATGTGGGAAACCTCTGGTGTCATCGGTGTTAGAAGGCCGTGAACTTGGATCTGGGAAAGACAAGAGCTTGGGAAGTGGTCTGAGGTCTCGGCTCAGGAGGGAACAGGGCAAGAAAGCCTTTGTGATGGCTGCCAACCCAGCGGGGTGACAAGCAGAATTGTGTGACCCGACAGCCCCTGAAGACCTGTTCCCATGGCCAGCCGTGGGACCAGAACTCATCCATTCAGAGAAGTCTGGGAGCTCAGCCCTCCAGGAATAGTCCCAGATTCCAGGGTGAACCATGGCCTCCCGGTGTCCCCCCCCCCGGGGGTTCCCTGCCACCACCTCTGAGCTCACTGCATGGGACAGCGCGGGGTTGCCTGGGAAGGGTGACCCCCAAGGATGACATGGTAGGTTGATACCATAGGGTGACCGAAGGCTGAAGCCAGGTGGACCGCCCCATCATGGCTGCAGCTCCAGATGCCTTTAGAAAGGGGGGCAATAACATCTCCAAGGATCGCCTCTAGAGACAGGTGTTTTATCTACAACATTCTATTTAAACCTGTGAAATAGGCAGCCTCTTCACTACAGATGCGACCCCGGCAGCAGGGAGGTGAGACCCCGGAGCTAGAAAGGGGCAGCTGTAATTCGCACCTGGGTCTCTAGAATCCATCCCAATTCCAGGCTTCCCCCATCGTGTGCCCAGATGAGAAGAAAGGGCTGTACTTGTTGGACCAGCCAACGTCTCTGAGCTACAGCGAGAGGACTGAGTTCAGTGGATCTCGAAGGCCTCTCGGCCCTTGCATTCTATGACTCTTTAATGATTTTACCCAGACTAGAGTGACAGCTTCACGCAGTTTTTAATGAAAGGCTGCTCTCCTTCTGGCTTTCGCTTCACGTAGTCCCATGAGCAAAGCACAGCAGAGCGGAGACAGGTTGTATGTGCAGATGACGGAGGGCCCAGAAAGGTCACAACTACAAATGCGTTCCAGAGTCCTCTGCCTTCCTCCGCGGAGCAAAGCCAGGGGCCAGTGGAAGGCGAGCATCACCGTCAGCGGGGAGCGAGCCCGAGGAGGAGTGCAGCTAACCCCGCTCGAGGCTCACGCCCTCGTCTGCACCCTGCGACTCTCACTCCGTGGGAGAAGTTTGCGATCTACTCAAATTCACGTTTCATTCGAAATTCTGATTTCCTCCAAGTCTTTGAAACAAGGTCTCAAAAGGGCAAATGGAATCATGTGCCTCTTCACTCTGATGCCGAGCTCTGGGTGATTGAGATCCAACCCACAGGCCCCGAGAACAACTGTTTTCTGTGAGTTACGGGGTCTGGGTCTGTGCCTCGGGCCACCAGCCCAGCAGGATGACAGGAGGGACGGTTCAGAACAACGCACTCAGCGAGGCCTGGGCTGGCGCTGGTTGTTCAAGGTCTGCGTTTCTGTGGACCAGTGTTTCTGCCTGTCGTCACTATCGATGCGTGAAAAGAAGACGTCTGCATGCGAAGATGTCAGAGTTTTTTTTTAATTGAATAGCAGAAATCGGAAATCTGTTTCATAGCTTTTTATGAATATATGGTTATAAAGGCATACAAGTTCCTTTTACTATTTGCTGAGGATCGTTGAGAAATAGAGCCGCTTTGGCCTTTTTGGGTAAAGACTGAGGCAGAGGGGTAGACGTCATCTGTTCTCGGAGGTCTGCAGACCCACCTGGTTGGAGGAGCTGGGCTCCTGGGGATCCCCGAGGCGGAGGGGCCATCTGAGGGGTCTTTTGGGGTCCAGCTCCGGTGTCAGACCCTCGTGGGGGTTTGCTGTTTCTGCTCCTTGTTTGGAGTCTGTGACGGACGTGTTGCACACGCCAGAGGCTCTGCTTCCGTTTCTGTGACGGCGGGTCGCCCACGGCGCTTCTGGGTGAGGTGGGCGGGGGGACGCCACTAGGTGACGGAGGTGACAGGCCCACCACTGCCGAGCGCAGCGAGGGCATCCAGCAAGGGTCAGCGCCAGTAAGGGCACGAGGGGCCGTGGCATGGGAAGAGGGCGAGAGCAGGGCCCCTGAGTCTGGAATGAAGGGGTGCATGGGGAGAGGTAGGGCGAGGAAGGCCTCGCTGTCCAGAGGATGGCGGAGGCGTGCGGCATGGGGCTGGGCCCTGCTGATAGCACAGGGCCTGCAGCGCTCCTCTCCTCTGTCTCTGTCTCTGTCTCCGTCTCCGTCTCTGTCTCTCTTTCTCTCTCTCAAGCACAGGTCATTGATGGCTCTTGCCAGTACTTCCTCAAGAAGTAGCTCTCACTGTCAGGTCCTCATTGTGAGTGTCCCCGGCTTCAGCGGGAAACCGAGTCAATAAAAGCTTATCCCCACCTGCTGCGGGGCCCAAGGTGCGGTCTCCTCCCCCGTCTGACCAGGGACACGAGCGGGCTTGGGAGAGCTTCATGGAAGGCTGAGGTTCCAGGACAGAAAGGCTGGTTATGTGGTTGGGCAGCCCCGTGACTGAGGGAGCCCCAGACCCGAGCAGCTGCTTGACCGGAGCCCGCGCCGCTCGAGGCCCCGGGGTAGGGCCCGGAGAACAGGGTGCCCCAGCGGCAAGGTGGGTGCCGCGGTGAGTCCCACAGCCACCCCTGGACAAATTACCATTTAATCTGCTTTTCCCAAAATTTGGCCATGGCCTCTACCTGGTTGTGATTGGATGTCTTCGATGGACATCACGAAACTCTTTGACTATCTTGTCATTTATGAATCTGAAATAGCTCCTTGTCATGCCACAGATGCTCCTTATAATTTAGGGAAGGAAAAAGATAAATATAAGTTTGTAAATCCCTTAATAACTTTGGACTGGATCCGAATGCCAGGCCCATCACCCATAGGCTAGCTTGGAAAGCAGATAGAAGGAACTTTGGTAAGAAGTCTAACGTCTTGCGATACTGATGAAAGGAGGTCAGTTTGCAAAATTCTGCTCTTACAGGTGTCGACAGGCAGCCGTAAAACAGTAACTTCCAAGTTTAAAGAGTTCATCTTTTTAGAGCATCCGAAGATGTCTCCCCTTACCCTATTTTGTACCAATGACGAGTGAAAGCACGGACGGACAATTTGTTTTTCCAACGGGTTGTACCATGATCTCACTTCGGTGAAAGTTCACGTCAGAAGCAAAGGCTTACCAGTAAACATAAGGCTATTGTATGGGTGCTTTCTTAGAATGGTACCATTACTGAGTTTCTTGGCTGTTAGTAGTTTTCCATTGATTTATTCCTTGGCTGGGGGTGTTACTTGGAATCACAGAAGAGTTTTCCTCTATAATCATATGATCCATTATCCAGGGATTGTGCCAGACTTTAAATTTCATTCTAACATCAGGGATATAATTTTCAATGTTATGTGTGTCTGGGAATCTAGACAATGTGGATTAAACCGTACTTCGGTGTTTTCTCCTCAGGAGATGTGCTTTTGATGACAATGGGGGGAGAGTCTAGGTTTTGGGGTAAATTGCCCAAAAAGTCTAGTTAAAAAATATTCTTTAAACGGTTAGGCATATGGCTCGTTACCATTGCATCAGCAAACAAGGAAACTGAGCCACAAGAGGGGCACGGGTCTTTTCATTTCAGGTTTAAAAGGAAGAGAGAAGCTGACGAATGATGTGCGCAGTGCTGGTGCATCGGCGGGGCACCGGCGGCCGGGGCCTGGGCTCTGTCCTGGGGAAGAGGGCAGATCAACAGCTCACTTGTTAATTAATTTTATACAAAGACGGTTGTGTTTCCTTACTCTGACCCACAATGGCATTTCCTCATTCTGCTGTACGCTGATGTGGGGGATTTTTCAAAAACCCAATCTTGGATACTTCCTGATTGCTTCTTTAAGCTACTCCCGTTTGCCTCCCTTGATCGGAACCACAGCTACCGGTCCAGCACTGGGTCTCGGCCCTCCTTCCAGTGCGAGCCACGCCTTCAGCCCAGGGCGCGGTGCTCCCAAGGAGACCGGACTGTTCCCACCAGGACCCGAGAACCCACGGGAGGCAAGGAGGATGATAAACTGGAGTTACTGGGCGAGCCCTAAAAGCCTGGAGACCTCAGTATTCTGGCGGGAGCCCTGCTTTGGGGCAAAGTGGGTTCATGTGCTCACAGGTACTGTCCCGTCTGATGGTTTTCAAAATATTTCTTATCAGACAGGTCCCTAATACTACAAAATAAACTGAAGGTACAAGAGGGGCTGCCCTCGGGACAGCAGAGGTTGGGCGGGGAGCCCAGGGGAGTCATTCTGGGTGGTTCTAGGGAAACATCGCACCGGCAAGGAAATTGCTAAAGCTCTGCTTTTCTGTCCAGCTCATTGGAAGCCAAAGTGCTTTGTAATCCAATTAAAAAAAAAACAACACACCACTGAAGGGGTGGGGGGATGGGAGAGCCTGGTGGTGGGTACTGAGGGCACAGATTGCATGGAGCACTGGGTGTGGGGCATAAACAAGGAATCTTGGAACACAGAAAAAATAAAATAAAATTTAAAATAAAAATCAAACTCACCAGGGTGATGTTCTTTGGAGGACCCATTGTGTCAATAACAACAAAAAGTCATTCAGTTAAGCCTGGAGTATATTGCTTAGGAGGCTGTGAGAGCTACATTTCAATTTAGAAAATTTTCCATTAAGTGGTCATATTAATATGACGGATATTAAAGGATTCTGTTTTACTTACCTTAGATGAGTTATTCTCACGAGGGGAAAACTTGGTTTACAGACACTGGATAAATAGGCATTTTGGTACGTATGTTGATAGCAGTATGATTTGCTCTTGTTTTTTATATTAGGAGGCACACCTTTCAGGGCCTGGGAACCCCAAATGACAATAAGGCCCATTTCCTGGTCTCCTCACCACCAGCCCATTGCCGCTTTTCCTGCTCGTCTGCAGGAAGTTTCCCCCAATCGGGGTGCGGTGCCTGAGCCCATGCATTCCCTACCACTTTCTTTGCAGGTATTAGAATCCTCTCTGTATGATTTTTGCAACATCCTGATACTCTACAACTATGTCCAAAAAGAAACAAGTTAGAAAAAAAGAACCCTGCGATCTTGTGGTTGGGGTGCGCCCCTTCTCCTCACCTTTCTCGGGCCACCCCCCTCCACCACCCAGGTGGGCTGGCAGTCATCACCAGCTCTGGGGAGAGCGGCCCGGGACCTGCCAGAGCCTGGAGAAGCCGAGGGCTCCCGTGCCTCCCTTGGGCACCCCCCCAGCCCCCGGGGTCACCAGAGGAAGGTTCTCCGTGCACAGCAGTCATGGTCAGGACATCCATGACTTCATGGCTTTCTCGCCATTTTGCATTCAGTATCTGTGTTCAAGTCTGTGTGCGACACATCTCTTGAGGTAGATTTTGTTTTTAACAGAGCTTAGCTTAGCACAGCAGCTTGTAGTGTTTCAACTTGGAAAACACATGGCTTTCTAGGGGCTTTTCAGTGCGACGCCCAAATCCCTGTTATGATAACAGAGCTAACGGGAGACCGTTTCTTGGGTTCACAGTGGGGCTACGGGCGGGAGCTGGAGCTCTTCCTCGCCTGTTTGCTTGGAGGTGTAGGAAATCTAGGTACTTTCTCTCACCAGCGCTAAAGTCCTGTGTAAAGTGAATAACATCATAGGACAATGGAAAAACCCAACCAGAAATTTTCAAGTGTTTTCCTAAATATTAATCCTTTGAAAACTATTGTTGACAGCGGTCCCATTGATGGGATCCGAGCCCGTGCTCTGGGGCACACAGGGAGCCCCCTCTCTGAGGCGGGGGGCCGGGAGTCCGCCGCACTGAGGGAGGGGAGGGCGTCGTCTGCGGTGCGAGGGAAACGTGGCGCGTGGGGACTGATGGTGCAGCCGATGTCGCGTTCTCGCCGTTGATGCAAAGGCTCAGTCTTAAAACAATTTTTGGAAAATAGGGTTTTAAAATTCTCAGACCCCCACTGCCGATGAAGCACGTTTAAAATTTTCTTGGGGATTTGAGTAAATTATTATTAAAGAGTGGGAAGTGAAGGGAAATGACTAATTCTGGACTTTGAAGCCCATTTGAAATGAAATTGACCGCCAGGCCACCAACGACGCTGGCGCACGACCACTAATAATGAGAAGCTCGACCTTACGTTAGGCACGAGTGCCTGTCATCCATCAGAAGCTACACACCATTTACAGTGCTCTCCGTGGAGGTTTCTGGGGGAAAATGCAGAACACACAGCTTAAGTAATTTATGGGCTTTTTAGCAGTGTTGTAGCAATTGAGTTCTGGCAATAATGAAAATCTTTGTCAACTAGTACGCTTAAATTTTTATTTGACTCGGGCCATAACTGTGCCTCGTCTCCTGCCTTCTGAGGTCAAGCTGCAATTAATGAAATCACAGGGGGGAATTTTTTGAAAAAATTTAGTAATACAGACAAACGTAAGCATCTTAAATGTTGAAACTGGGATAAAACAAGAATACCACCTTATATTCAAACAGAATCAGTTTGTTTAATTGCATTGCTCTTCTGACGAATCTCATTGCTCTCTATGGATCCCATCATTAAGATATCAATTTAACAATTAATTTTCAGACCTGAAAATTCGTCTCACATTAACCCCATATGATATGCTTACAATAAAGATATAAGACCAACACCGCTGTTTCAAGTTTTGATCTGAGAACAGACATAACCCTGATCTCCGGCAGGCTCTCCATGGTAAGGGCACTGAGCTGATCCCAACCAGCTCTTCTGCTCGGAGGACCCAGCAAAATACGGCAGAATGGGGATTTTGCAGAGTGGATGCTGATCTTTCCTCAATGAACGCCATATGGCGTTGGCCTTTTGTTTGGCAGTCGGGCTCCCTGGGCTTACAGATTGCAGTCTGACTCCCAAATGTAACATAGGATCATGATTTTCAAACTTTTTCCATAGGAGGACCATTTTTATAACATCAAAACTATATAGACCACCATACAAAAAAATAGGGTTACCTGTGTTCTTCACTGATGTAGAAAAATAATACATGATGCAAATATGTCATCGGGACTTATAGTAAGTGTATATATAATCTGGTAATCACAACAATGCCTGAAAATTCTAAAACTATTAGTATACACGTATGAGCAATGGCATTTATTCAGTCTATAAAATCATAAGAGCTTTGACTTACTGAGTACTTATGGGGTAAGCATTGTGTTCATTATGCACTTGACATTATAAAGGCACACTGTTAGTATGGTTATCCTACAGATGAGGGGATGGGGGTCTTGAGAGATTAGTTAACTTGCTCAAGGTCCCAGAGCTAGAAAGATGTGGACATACTGGACCCTTGCAAACTACCCCAGACTCCCCGACTCTCCCAGCCCAGACCACAAGTTGGGTGCAGCCCGAAATGACCCATTCTAAGGCCCATCATTCCATTGCAATGATCGACTCTAATATTTCCTCTAAACAATCAGCACATCAGATGATGAGACCACACCTGTTTCATTTATTCCAAAGCATTTATTTACTTAGTTAGTGCGAGGATAGGCTCTGGGTGTGAGCACGATGTAAGTGTCTATGAACCATGCAGGTGACCCTGTCACTGGCTTATGATGTGTTCCTACCTGATTCCGTGTGGCGCAGAGTGCCTCCGATGAATAATGTAGGGAACAATGTACTTTCGAAGGAGATGACTTCAAATGAATAAGCAAATGATGACTTGAAACTTCTTTTCGTGAACACTTCTGCATTATTTATGAAATGGTATTCGTGCTCAAATTCAAGGAGCCTTCGAAGGAAAAGGATGGCTGAGTCTTCCCACACGCCCTAAGACTCAACAATAGCTTTCTCGTGGGGGGAGCTGGGTGGCTCAGTCGGTCAAGCATATGATTCCTGATTTTGGCTCACGCCATGATCTCAGGGTTGTGAGTTAGAGCTGAGCCCCACGCCAGGCTCTGCACTCATCAGGGAGCCTGCTGCCCTTCTCCCTCGCCCCCCTCACCCCCGCTCCTGCTCTTTCTCTCTCTAAAATAAATATAAGAAAATCTTTAAACTGCTAAAAAACAAAGAAAAAGGAATTTCCTGTGGATTTTAAGGTATGGCCACATTGTCTTCCAACAACTATGTGAGGATATTCACTGTTATATAACTTGGCACTTCTCATATGATTTTACGTGTCTCTGTTGACCAGGGTCTTATTCTCCACTGTGGGCACTGGACGGGTAGAAGACGCTGCTTTTACATTTACATCAAGCAGAAACAACTTACCTGCGATAACGTTTGTGGCGTCACTGGAGCTCTAACCTCTTCATGCCAGTCAAATCCCGGAAGCAGGTTTGTACGGGATTACCTGCGTAGAATTCAGCAAGACTGTTTTAACTACAGGACCAAGTGTTGAGTTGGGAGGACCCCCAACCACCACAGAGATAAGTGAACCCAACACACGCATTTGATCTAGCTGTTACTCAAGGTTGACGTTTTGCCTGATCCGTCAATGCCTTTCTGACGTTGTGGTGTGCGCTTCATGCATTAGTGTGGGTCTCTACACGGAAAACTACGTCCACGCACACATTCTCATCACTGTGAATAGTGTTAAATCACTTCCAATTGGAATATTTTAAGGCGTATGTATAAACCCTCTTACGAAAGTTATTTGCATGTAGAGGGTCGTTTAAAAGGAATTGTCATTCCTAATTATTTTTGCAACCACATTCTTCATTCATTAAATCGAATATTTACTTCCAATGATCCACAAGAGACAAATTTTCCCTACAGGAATCCACTTACTCTGGGAATATTTTTATGTGACAGAATTCTGTGGATGTCAAGAGTTCTCCTTTTTCCAAGTAATATTTCCTATTCAAAATTTGACCAACAAATATTTATTGACATTTCATATACTTTAATGAGCTACAGAAAATTTCCCAAGTATGTTTTTAATAAACAGGAATATTGTTTCCATGGTACTTAGATTGAAAATTACATAAATCTTTAAGAACGTGTCTTGAGATGCATGAATATTTGAATATTTAGCGTCAAGAGAATAACATGCTACCCTGACCTCTCTAATTGAAATTACAACAACAAAAACCCCTCAGCTCTATGTGTTGTTCCCAGTGACCAAAAAAAAATAAATAAATAAAATGTACTTTTAAAACTTGTGACTAGCTCTATATTTGACTCGCAAATTTTATTAAGAAAATCTATCAACTCCTTTACTTTTGACCAAAATCACCCAGCGTGGTTTGTGGACATTTGTATTACTTGTCTTGGCAGTATGTAGTGATTGATTGTAGAATTCTGGACAAAAACAGAAACCAGCCATTCTTTTCCAGGGGGTCCTGTCCTCGAGAATCTTTGGCAGATGCTAAGAACCGCTGGGAGGCTTTGCTCTGTGTGTGCGCCGAGGAGTTAGACAGCCTCTAAGAGACACGCTGGGCTCTAGACCATCAGTGAATCAGGGAGCACAACAGATAGGGAGGGGTTTTTTTAAGTTTTTTTAAAATTTATTTGTCAGAGAGAGTGAGCACAAGCAGGGGGAGGGGCAGGCAGAGGGAGAAGCAGACTCCCCACTGAGCAGGGAGCCCAAGGCAGGACTCCATCCCAGGACCCTGAGATCATGACCTGAAGTGAAGGCAGACACCCAACTGGCTGAGCCCCCCGGTGCCCCAGGTATGGAGTTCCCATTTGCAGCAGGATTGCACTACAAGCAGTAGAGATGATCAATACGCATATGATATTGCAAGTTACAAAGTGACTTATGTTATGAAGAATAAAGTAGGTGATACAGAGAAGCGGTTAAGGTGGCATTCGAGCAAAGCCTTCAAGGAGACAGGAGGCAGGAGGATGGGTAGGATTGGCAGAGCCGGGTCATGGCCCCAAGGGCGCCAAGGCTCTGAGCACACAGCTGTAGCAGCAGAGGAGGGGGCAGAATCACAGAGAAGTAGGCAGAGGTCCTTGCCGGCCACCGCACAGCCCTTGGATGTTGACCCCAGAATGAAGGAGAGAGCCGACGGGAGATCTGGAAGGATTCTCTGCAGAGGAGCAAAAAGGCACACGTCTGCCTGCAGTGGGTTGGATTGTGTTCCTCAAAAAGACAGAGAAATCCCACCCCCTAAGACCTACAAATAGGACCTTATTTGGAAATAAGATCTTCGCGGATGTGATCAGGATAAGATGAAGCCACAAGAGGATCCTCATCCGTGTGACCAATGACCTTGCCAGAAGAGACACGCAGGAAGAACGTCACGTGGGGCAGAGGCAGAGTGCAGAGCGTTGCATCTGCACGCCAAGGAGGGAGGCAGGAAGAGTTCTTCCCTGGAGCCTTCGGGGATCCTGGCCCTGCCCGCACCGGGACTCGGACATCTGGCCTCTAGACTCCAAGAGAGCATACCTCTTGTAAGTCCCCCGACTGTGGAGTATCGTCCCGGCAGCCATGGGAAACCCACACATGATCTGAGAGCCAGGGTGGCTGAGGGCGGATGGGGGCAGGCAGAGGGCCGGGGAGAGCCTCCGGGCCCGGGTTCGCAGGGACGCTGGACCGTTAGTGGGCACGGCTGCCTGGGCTCCCTCGCTGTCTGTGCCCGTGGAGTTCCCGGAAGGCCAGGCTGTGCGGGCTGCCTTTTCTCTGGCCTTCCACTGTTGGGTGGGGCTGCCCAGTGGTGGAGAATTGCACGCAGGCAGCAGTGGGAGCGCTCCAGGCCAGTGAGGGGGCACGCGCAGGTGGGGAGGGGGTCTGCGAGGAGCTGACCCCAGGGGTACAGCTAGGGTATGGACGCCCCGCCCTGAGAGAGGGCGAGGGTCCGGGAGGAGAGGTGCTCTCTGAGTCCCACTAAGTTCGTTTTCATTTTTCTGGCTCCTGGCATAGTATCTCCATATAATTTTTGTCCAATAAATCTGAAATAATAATGGGTCACTGATAACAGCCCCTAAACTGTACTTCACGCAGAATTAGAGCTCTGGGTTTACACACTGTGGAAGTATGTAAATTTTTAGACCCAGAAAGAGCCTTAGCAAGAATCTAGCCAGCCACACGCATGTGCTCAGATGGGGAGACACTTAGGGTCAGCGTGCTGCCCATGATTACGTGGCTGCTAGATCCTAGAAGCAGAAGCAGGGGGCTGGGGTGAGCCGTTCCCACCACATCTCTCACTTGCTTCCCCTCAACATCTGTCACTCACACGTGATGGACATGTGGCCTCTTCCCCGGTGGTTAGGATGGTTTGTTCTACGGAGCACATCTTAAGGACCAAATAATACTAGAATAAAAGGGAACCATATTATTATATCTCTGTTCTATCTTAACCTGTTTGCTTTGCCCACCAAATCACACCATAAAAAAGCGGGAGAGCCACTGCTGTGACCCTGGGGTCTGGTAACATAAGTGAGCGTGGCCAGCGGGCTTCGGGGAGGGGAGGGGTGTTGGAAAGGGCTGCCCGGCACGCCATCACTTGCACTGAAATGTACGCCCGGCGCGCGGTGGTCATTCCGGACAATGCACTCCCTTGCATCCCCTCGGTATTCACACACTGACAGGAAAATACGTGACAAATGCGTCCTACATGGGAAAGTCTAACTATCAGCCACAGTGAATGCACGATTTTGTGTCTCAGTAAGCTACTTCGGAGTGGGCTGGGATTTCCAGCATGGTTGAGCATGTTTAATGTTGGCCTTCAGTATGCTCTTTTCTTGGGCAGTTTGCCAGTTTTTGAAAACATTAATGTAGCTTCACCCCAGTCTGAATATCTCAGCCCCGGACCCCGTGGCCACCAGACCAGAGAGATGGGCCCTCATTTCTGTTCCATTGACAACAACAGCAATATGGACCCAGGATCCTTTTGTGGTTGGCCTCCCTAGACTTCTCCTGCGGTGCTCTGCTTATGCCTAATTGTGGTTCATCCATAGGGTCTTGGAACAAGGGACATTGCTATGTAATAGGCCCCAAACGTCTCTTTCTACCGGAGAGTTACCTCTGGGAGCAGGGGTCCCCAGCACTGACCGGCAATCCTGCAGTCTCATGTATCCTCTACGAGGACTGGTCCAGGGAGCAGAGGCAACCACCAGGCAGGGCCAGGGGGAGTCCTTCTGTGACAATGGACGCACATGCAGGAAGAGAGAGGCTCCTCTGGCTTGGGATCACAGCTGTAAGGGTAGGGGTGGCCCAGAGCTGTTTTCCCTGGTACTGGGAAAGAGCCTGTTTGCAGCAGGAGACAATAGATCCCACCAGAAAAATGAAACAGAAATGAGGAGAGAGGGGTAAGCAGGGGGAAAAAGAGAGGCCGGGATTATATGGCGCCACATGAGCTCCAGATCTGAACGTATACTCACTCAATCTGTTCATTCTGATCCCGGACTTTGACACGCCTTCTGCATCTTTCCCCATGACTGTCCCCTAACGATGCCTCACACCAGCCTCATACCTTTTCAGGTCCCTCTTGCTGATTGGAGGGCTCACATTCTCAGACATGAAAAACCTGACGCCGATTGAAATCAAAGGCTTCCTCTTCACAGCTCAGGGACCCCTGAAATTCTGGGCTGGGCCGTGGTCCGTCCATTCTGGGTGTCTGTCTTTCCCCTTGCTCCCCTGGCTGCTTCAGAAGAGAAGGGAGAGGGGTGAACTTGAACACAGTTCGTGATCTGATTGCTTACTCTTCAGTTGGCAAGTGTCTGGGTGCTGGATTCTGCATCTGGCGGTCCCGCCTTCCACTGAGGACTGTCTCCCTGCATGTCCTTTTCCCTGCAGCCTGCTTCGGGGAAGTCTCTGAGCCGGGCTGAAGCTCGGTGACCTGCCCTGGTACCCGTCTGGAGAGCGAGGAACTTGGCACCCTCCTCCGCTCACCCTCGAGTTCGGGAAGAGCAAGGGTCTCCCTTCCATCCTGTCTTTTCCTCCTGCCGTCATGGGCTGCTCCCGCCGTTCTGCCTTCCCCCTTCTAGAGGTAAGACTTGACTGTTTCTTTGCTCAAATATGCCCACCAATGCCAGGGGATGGCCCTCAGCCCCCGGGAGCTCCCCCCCTTGTCAATCCAGTGCCCGTCTTAGGAGATTTCCCAGAGAGCCTCCTTGAAAGCACCGCTCCAGATTCTCCTGGGTATTCATCACGTGACTGGGGAGACCAGACGCCATAAACCCAACTGGACCACCCACTCCTGCAAGGAACACATGCTCAAGAGTCAACCCTCGAATTCCCTCTTTCTTTGCATTGGCCGCAGTGGGCAACGGGCAGAGGGACGCCCAAAGGGCATTCTGCCAGTCCGATGGTTTCCCCCGAGCCATGAGGGCAAGCCTGCTCTGTCGTCCTGGGGCTCTGAGGCCCTGGGGACGTTCCGTGCAATATTCCATTACTGTGACTTCAGCTCAAGCTGGGTTGGTTGCAGGCAAAGGTGTCCTGACATGTGCAACATCTCCTGCTTCTCCTTTATTCCTCAGGCCTTGGGGTCTACTGTTTACAGAAGCCTGCCTCTGCCCCGGAAGGCCCCTGTAAACGCCAGGTTCATTACCGCTGCGTTTGGGTTCCCTCCCATCCACTTGGCATCCCCCAGGAATTCCCCTCTGCTTACACAGAGGTCCCGAGTCTTCTCTTCCCCACTCCTTGGCACCAAGTGCTCGCTGAGCGCATACACGGGCAAGTCCGCACAGAGATCCACACACTGCCATCAGTCTGAAGTACGCAGGCTGGTAATTTTCCACCTGAAAGTTCATGACCAGTTTTCAGTACTACCAGCGGTGAGACCGTTTTCCCACCCACCGAGCAGACTGTGTATCTGTCTCTATGAAGACACACAAACACAGAAACCTAAACTCTGTCATGGGGCCAGCTGTCCAAGAAAGGGCAGTGAGTTTCCAGCAGCTTGAAAATAAGAAGAAAGTAACAGCATCCTTTGGGACAAAAACAGACGCCAGAGTGCAGGAAACAAATGCAGAGCTTTATGAGTTGCTAGAAAGCCAGCATGCTTGTCACAGTCACAGGTCAATGCAGGGAACTGTACCCGCTGCCCCAGGAGCCCAGGGTATGCCCTTATCCCAATCGCAGACCCTTGCCCCCTTCAAAGTCACTGCTATCCTGACTTTTATACTAATCGCTTATATTGCATTTTTTATTGTTACACTCAAGCCTGATATGTCCTACAATGTATGTAGTCCCCACCACCGCATCCCATCCGTTTTCTTCCAGTGTGTCTGTTGAAGAATATAGGCCATCCTTCCAGCAGTGTTTCCCAGAGACTAGTTCTTGCCACTTGCTCCCCGCACCTGCTGGCTACCCTGTGTCCTCTGTGGGCAGCTAGATTCGAAGGTTCGATCAGATTCGAGTCTGATTGCGTTGGAAAGACCACAGGCAGCGGTGCGCTCTCTCACCAGGAGGCGCTTCCTGTCTGATTTTCACTCCTTTCTTTTTTCTTTTTTCTTTTTTAAAAGATTTTATTTATTTATTTCACACACAGAGAGAAATCACAAGCAGGTAGAGAGAGAGAGAGAGGAGGAAGCAGGCTCCCTGCTGAGCAGAGAGCCCAATGCGGGCCTCGATCCCAGGACCCTGAGATCATGACCTGAGCCGAAGGCAGAGGCTTTACCCCACTGAGCCAGCCAGGCGCCCTGATTTTCATTCCTTTTTGACAAAAAACAGCTTTTAAGTGCTCCATGCCTCCATGCCTGGAACCTTTGGGAATTGGAAAATAGTTATCTTCCTCCATCATTTTGTTTTCACTTATCAGCTGGAATAAATCTCTAAGCAGACCTTTCCCCTCGTCTAATCTTCAGTTTGGAGTGCAGACCTCATTAGGTTAAGCATAAGAAGTACTTGATTCTTTCCTTTTATTTACTGAGATTTCAAGGCACCAAGCTCATTAATCACCCTCCTCAAAGAGTGACGGATTTGGTTGTCTCAGGCAGCATCATAATCACGAAGAGGTCAGTCTGTGTGATACATGTCAGTCTTCGCCTTTTCCACCCACTGGAATTCACACCGCACCCTTCTGGCTGGTGGGAAATCCGTCCAGCTGGCTTCCTCAGTTCCTTTGAAATAAGCCCGAGTCGTCTTTTACTGCGCCTTAATTTTCTGGCATGACAACCTGTCTCAGGCTATTGCATTAGTGTCCTAGGGCTTTGAAAGCAAAGTGTGGTGAACTGAGGGTGCAGAGCCATGGGCATTTATTCCGAGCTCTGGAGCCCAGAAGTCTAGACTCGCAGGTCGGCAGCGCCATGCTCTCTCTGAAGACTCCAGGGGACAACCTGTGGTGTGCCGTTCTCTTAGCTTCTGCCGTGGCCGACTGTCCCCCCAGTCTGCCTCACCGTCCTGTGATGTCCCACTGTGCGGGGAGGCGGGGAGGCAGGGAGGCGTTGCACGAAGGCACCCTAAACAACGGTCTGAGATGGGCTCCAAATGCACCCAGAAGCCCACGTACAGAGAGTCCCTCTCCCACCTGCAACACAAATATTTCACCTCTGCATACAAGGCGTGCAAAACCCGGGGTGCGTGCCCTTTCTGTGGAGGGGCGCATCTGCAAAGGGACACCCGTCCCATCGCATTGGCTGGAACTCAGTGACTCGCCTGCACATTGGCATGACCTTGGGGTGCTTAGTCAGCCCGTCCTGAGCTTCCCCAGCCACCACAAAGGGAGGAAGAAGGGAGGATGGTCATCGGTGGACAGGGGTGTCAGACCTGAGGTGGAAGGGAGGCAGGGAGGAGCCATGGCTGTCAACAGTGCTCTCGGAGGACCGAAGAGGACAGCAGGGACATTGCAAGATTCCCAAGGGAATGCGGGGCTTCAGTGTGGATGGAACCCCTCTTCTCGTTTGCTAATAGGGTTTTATAGCAGAGGAGTTGGGAATCTTTCTTTTCAATATTCAGACCAATATCCTGCTTGGATACCTGGGCCAATTTTTCAAATATATTTGCAGCCGGGTATTTCCAGGAACGTGCTTAGCTCGGTCACACTGGCGAGCACCACCCCGAGCCTAGTGCGGGGCTCCGGGGCACATTCGATGATAGACTGAGGGTCGTTCAAGTCCGTGTTGGCAATCACATTCAAGATATAGGACAGGCTTTTCTGGCAACCTCTCACTGGGAGCCCGACGGGAGCAACCACACAACAAGCACGCCCCTGTGGATGGGAGAGGCTGGCGAAGGTCTTGAGTCCCCTGGGGTTCTGGGTGTCGCTCTGCGAGCGGAAGAGTAGATAGGTCACTCTCTGAAACTTGAGCCGTCCTCCAACCAAGCCAGTTCCTTCAAGAACTTTAGTGTTCAAGGTGGCCTCGGGCTGGCCATTAAGCGGTCCTTCCTTTGGGTGTCCCGGGTTGGTCTCCCTCATTCAGAGCTTCCCCACGGGGAGGGGACACAGGTGCAAACCTGGGGTGCTAGCCTGAGTCCCTGGTGCCTAGTCAGGACTTGGTGAGTGTGGCCATTCCTGGGTTGTCTGTTTCCTGTCCAGTGTTAGGGTAAGAGCCCACAGGGCGTGCTGTAGCGCACCCGCTCCCCGGCTCGGGCAGCTGCATCACACGCAGCAGGCCCCACAAGGTGCTCTCAGCATGGCTGATGACGGGAATGCGGAGAAGCACATTCCTGGCGACATTGCTATAGTCAGCCGGCTGCTCGCGTCCCAGCTTCGGGGCGGCTCCCTGTGACTTGGGAAAGTCACCTCTATGGGGCTCAGGTTCAACGGGTGAATTATGCACACGTGTACACATGTGCACAGGCCTATACACACACACCTATACACGTACACATGTGCACACGCCTATACATATACACACACCTATACACTCACACTCATGTGCACACACCTATACACACACCTATACATGCACGCACCTATACATGCACCTATACACGTACCTATACACGTACACGTGTGCACACACCTATACACATGCACACACCTATACACTCACACACGTGTGCGCACACCTATGCACGCACCTATACACATACATGTGTGCACACACCTATACACACGCACACACCTATACACGCACACACGTGTGCACATGCCTATATACACACCTATACACACATGTGCCCACATGCCTACACATACACACACGTGTGTGCCTACACGCAAATACCTATACACGCACACACATGTGCACATGCCTATACACACACGTGTGCACACGCCTATACACACGCATGCCTATACACGTGCGCGTGTGCACAAGCCTATACAGACACCTATACACGCACACACGTGTGCACACACCTATACACACACGTGCACACACCTATACATGCACATACCTATACACGTACACATGTGCACATGCCTATACATGCACACACCTATACATGTACACGTGTGCACCTGCATATACACACCTATACACGCACACATGTGTGCCCACATGCCTACACACATATATACATGGTCCCACATGCACATACCTATACACACGTGTGTGCACGCCTATACACATGGGCATGCACACACATGCGCACACACATGTATACACACAATTTATAGATGAGGAAATTAAAACCGAGTAGCAAGTGATTCTGACTTTCTCAAGCTGAGTGAACGATCTCGTGCCGGGATGCAGATTCTCTCCATCCCACAAGCTCTCCGCCTCCTTTCCCCGGGGCTGCCTCCATCGGGGGGCCTCTTCATGTCCCTCCCCTCGGTGTGTGGCCCTTATCCTGTCTGAACTTTGCACGATTCTCCTGCCTGGAGTCCAGGTCTTCGTTCCCCTCCCTTACGTCAATGTAGGCTCTGACAGATTCGTCCTTCTCTTCTCAGCATACGCAGAACGTCTCTGGGACGCACATTTAGCCCCCTAAATCCTAGCGAGGGGCTCCTCCTATGTTCCCCCTCGGTGATCCTTGGCCCCTGAGCCCCCTCGGCGATCCTTGGCCCCCAAATAAAAAGTGATTGCTTACACTGACATGTGGAAGCACGGCAGACCTTGTTTCACTCCACAATGCGCATATCAAGAATGTAACTTATTTACCCTTACCTCTGAGCCAGGAAGGACGCTGACCCCCATTTTAGAGACGGAGAAACTGAAGCACAGAGAGGGCTAGTCACTTGCCTAGGATCACACAGCGCTCTGCGGGGCTGCTGGGATCTGAACCCAGGCAGGCTGCCTGCAGAGGCCAGGCTCCTAAGGACTGTGCTAACATACAGGTGAGCCGAACATTTGCAATCAAGATGTTGTATGATTTAGTGTTAAGTCGTGTGACAAGGATGCAAGGGGCCACCAAGTCCAAACAGTTCTCCTGCAAGAGGCGGCAGGTGTGGGAGCCGAGGGCCCGCAGTCGGGGGCAGCAGTGTTCCAGGGACAGCAGGGGACAGCAGGGGACAGCACCAGGCTCCACGGAATGGAGTTATTCTCTCCTTATGCAGACACCTCTGTCTGCCCAGAACTGAAATTTATCGAGCTCTTACAATGTGACTTCCCTCATTAAGCCCTTCCACTGTCCCAAAAGACAAATTAATCTACTTTACTACATAGATAATCAGAGAATATGAAAACTAAGCATGACTTTAAAGACCATCTAGAGAGTTCCAGCTGCCCTCCTGCAGGAAAGACTGGCTGGGACATCGCTTGAAGCCTGGCATGGGGCCCCGTGAGCCACACGGTCATTTTCTGGGAGGGAGGCTTCTCGGGTAAGACCCTTCATCATTCGGGTGGCAGAGCATCCCGTTCAAAGTGGCCCAGATCCAAAAAGGAGACTTTATTGGCCACATACCCAAGGACCCAGAGTCGTTCCCTCAAAGCAGAGCCCACTGTCCCATGAGGTGAGCAGGGAGCTGATGTCCCAGAGTGGCTGTGTCCACCCGATTCAAAGGTCCTAGGCTGGGGCCCCGTCCTTCGCCTCCTCATCACCCGCACCCCACATGCCCTGAGGCCTGGAGGCAGTGAGCCCCGATCCTCTGAAGTGAGTGGTCCCTGAGATTCCTGTCCCCACCCCCAAACCTGCAGGGGGTCTTCCTGGGCCTGGCCCAGCATCTCAGGAGGGCCTCCCTACCAGCTGAGGGCTCACTGGGGCTGCACCAGCCCCCTTTGAAAATGTGGTCCAGAGGTCCTGGACTTGGCTGCTGAGGCGGGGCGGAGGGTGGCGGCCGAGGCCTGTGTGCACCCGGCTGCCTAGTGCTGCTCACGTGAGGGAGGCTGTCCAGGTGCCGGGCAGAGCCCGGGGGCAGAGGGGACGCAGGCTGCCGGCCAGGCACGGGGGGCCACGTCCAGTGTGGCCAACATGCACACCGAGGAGTCTGGGAATCTGAATCTGGACGTGTCGCCCCGTATAAAGGTCTGTTTGCTAAGAGAGGGGGATAAAGAAAGCCCCCATTTGGGGGCTTGGTGGGTCCATATGGTGTCTGAGGCCCCATCAGTGCTGTTCCACAAACGCAGATAAACACTCTTCTCTTGTAAAACATGGAGGAAGTCCGTGAATGGCCGAGAGAGCAGGTGCCGCAGAAAGGGGCAGACCTGAATCTTGAGCCAACCAGAGAGGACACTGGTAGAGAAGGGACGGGAAGGCAAGAGGGGCGGGCTCCCATGGAGGAGGGGCTGGGGTGGTGGGGACAAGGAGCCTGGGCCACCCCTGGCTGCGGGGAGGTGGGGGAGAGAGTGCTTCTACTGTTCTTTGAGAAATGCAAGCAGTTGTAACAAACACTGTCACTCTCCTTTGCTGAATGCCCTGTTTTCTTTGAAGGTTGCTGCAGGGTTTTCCTGGCTGTGGAATGCTGCCCCTTAGTACGTGCGGGAAGGAGTTAAGTGCTGTTAAGTAGGAGAGAGGGGCAAAGCATAGACAATAGCCCGTAGGAAGCGTCACTTCAAGAAATTGATTTCTGCCGAGGGTGTACACACGCAAGGGGTCCTGATGTAACATGGGCTGTCGTCGGACTGCTCAGAAGTCTCTGTGCTCTCCCGTGCAGCACGCTCACGTCTATTTGTGCGACGTGAGCACTGGGTGAAATGACATGCCTAGAATTCCAGCAGCGTGCCTGGCCCCCGAGGGGCCCCCATCCCTCGCACGCCAAGCTCTGCGGAGCGGGAATGCTGTCTTGGACGTTAACCCTCAAGGCCAAGAGCAGCCGAGATGAGCCTGGAATTCGTATTTCTATCCTTAGTCCTTGAGCTTTTCTGAAGTTCTAGAACCCTTATTAGAGAGGTTTGACAAGCTAGGAAGTTGTCAATGCTGACCTCAATATCTGACACACAGAACCAAAAAAAATCCTTAATTCTAAATTATTCCACACAGGAACACTTTCCCTTTCACCTTTCTTTTTTTTAAGATTTTATTTATTTATTTGACAGAGAGAAACACAGCCAGAGCGGGAACACAAGCAGGGGGAGTGAGAGAGGGAGAAGCAGGCTTCCCGCCGAGCAGGGAGCCCGATGTGGGGCTCGATCCCGGGTCTCCGGGATCATGACCTGAGCCGAAGGCAGTCGCTTAACCAACTGAGCCCCCCAGGCGCCCCATCCCTTTGCACTTTCTATTGAGGTAGAAAGTACAGACATTTTAAGTATATATCTTGATGAATCTTTGCTTTTACGGACGCTGTGCAGAAGCCACTGGGTCCAATCAACTCTCCCAGAAGGGTCTCAGATGCCCCTTCCAGTTAAGACACTTCACTGCTGGAGACCGGTCTTAGTTTCTACACACATGGGATCACACCGCATGAACTTTTTTTTCCATTCAACATTTTGTTTATGAGATTCATTTTTGCCATTGCCTTGTGCAATGGTTCCTTCTGTCTCATTGTTGTCTTGCGATCTATTGTATGAATATAACCTGATTTGTGATCCATTTTGACTTTGATGGATGTCTAGTTTGTTTCTAGTCTCTGCCACTATTTATCTGGCCTTTGCTATTAAAAGAGTTGCCAGGAATGTTCTTGTACCTGCGTTTGGTGGAAATTAGTGCCCACTTATAACTGGGTATTT